>CAJNOP010001738.1:12200-24705 GCA_905250075.1 Rotaria sp. Silwood1 | reverse complement strand
CACCACACCCACACCCACACCCACACCCACCCACACCCACACCCTCAAACTAAATGTGAAATATATTATGTCTACTCATGATTGAGACAAACGATTATTAAGAAAAAGCTGTGCCTTAGTGCAATACTATACGATAGTTTCACATTATTCTATATGAAGTTATTCTAGTTGAAAAAATGTTCCCTTCTACTTTGTCACCTATATGTATAGATGTTAGATTCGTGAGCAATATTAGTAGAATTGTCTTTCGTCAATATATTATCTACTGATCTAAATTTTCTTTTGAAATTGTTCTGCTCGATTTAATGAATTAATGCAATAATCGAATTGTGTATGAAAGACAAATTTCGAATTGACAATTTATGAACCTTTCAGATTTTAACACTTCTAACAATATCGAAGTAATGTTTTACTGACAGTCCTTATTTTTACAAATTCAAACGCAGAGAAAAAATAGGCAGGAAAATGCTTATTGATTTACAATCTAGAATAAATTCTAAATGCATACAATCAGGTATAAGTTATTTTTAACATAGCAAAAAAAAAGTATTCGACAATCCTTTGCATTACTAAACAAGCAACATGAGTTGGGTAGAAAATGATGTTAAAATATAAACAACAATTGAAAGAAATTTTATTTTTCAAACGAATAGAAAAAAAAGCATGGAGAAAATAAAATTATGTGTTTATTTAATATTCAACTTGTTAAACTATTAACCATAGTGAGCCAGTCATCAAACATCTTTGGATTTTTAGCACTAACAAAATATATATGTTCTACTCCTTTAAGACCAATATCTTTTATTTCTTTGTTAATTTGTTTTTTAATTGATTCTTGTTCGTCTGGTTCAACTTTATCAAATTTGTTGAAAACAATATCATAACGTAATCCTATTTCATCTAAGAGTTTCATCATACTTGAAATGTCTTTCACAGATGCTTGAATGAGAATGAGACGTCGTGAAAGACCTTTAAAGAACGATATATATTCCATACTAAAATAGGATACTTCATCATTTCGACCAGGAACATCCCATAGTGTATATTTAGTTCCATTGTATGGTGTAATTTTTGTTGTCGTTTCACCAACACCAGTATCAGCAACTTTTTGATCAAGAAGAGCATTAAGCATAGTTGACTTGCCAGTTGATGTCAAGCCAAAAAAGCCAATATTGATGCCTTCCATTTGAGCTGGTTTAGTTGCTTGTGCTAAGTTTACAAGAACTTTCTTTGCTACTTTGTCTTGTTGTTCCAGATCCTCAAATGAGTTGATCTTTTCACGTTTTAACTGCTCACTGAGAGTATCAAAACGTTGGATGAGTTCAGCATGTTGCTCACGATATTTAGCTAATTCTTCACGTAATCTGGCAGTTTCGGATGGGACTTCAGATTCTATGATCAAAAAATTTGTAAGTATATTTATAAAATTATAAATATGTACAATCTAAATTTTCTATCCACTCAAAATAAGAGTTTTATAGTTTCGTCTATGTACATGCGAGTAGAAAGAAATTTAATTTATCGAAAATTAGTAAAATAGGATAAGGAACAAAATTTTTTAAAGAAATTCAGCAAGATTTTTGTTCTAGAATGAAAAATAACTTAAAACAAATGTGATTTACACACTTATCAACTCAATTTATTCCAATTTCCAACTTTTCGATATACTTTTTTTCTAATGTAATGCTTGTACATCCAATTAGTATCTTGCATTTTATTCAACGTTTTTTTTTTTGCACTTAGAAGTCATTAAATTAACTGGACGTTCCTGAAAGTATTTTCTCGAAACTAACAGTAGAATGGTCAGAAATAAGAATTCATTTGATTTTCGTTACAAAATTAACTGCTCAATCAAAATATCTTTAATAAATGATAACAATATATGATACAATCATCTCAATCGTTTCGAATTCAAAACACAAAAATGACTACATGAACTTACGTGGTTTCCGAGAAAAGCTACCCATGATAGCTTCAACTAACTGAGTTGCGAAGGGCATAAATGGTAACAATGCTGCTGCCATAATGCAATTAGATCTTGTTTGAAGATTCAAAGCTAGTCAATTTTGGTTTTGATTCGTATATAAATCAATATCATCGATCTGTATATATACGTCTATACATAAAAGTTTTTCCACTTGATTGGAATATTCTTACGATAGAAAAAAAATATTGGTTTTATCCAACTTTATAATCTCTGGTGCAATAAAACATGGTTTTTTTTCCTGTTTCATCAATAACATCCTTTTGCTTTTCTGCATTCTCTTTCCAATATTTGTAGTTCTGTTCTTTAGTATCCGATTACAACTGACAATAACATATGTGCCTTTTTTCTCTATTTTTTCTCGTTATCAATTAGTCATCAAAGGTAAATACCATAGTTTCATCGATATGATGAAAAAATAAATGAGATGAAATATCTTGAATGATTCAGAAAAAAACAACAATTTTTATTCATCACATTACATAAATTGAAAAGAGAATAATTCCCAGTTATATCTTCTCAAGTTGGGTTTTTTTGCAAAATAGATCGAATTACTTGTTGCTTTTTTGGTTGTTGTCAAATTTAATTTGAAGAGTATGTTTTATTAAAAATAATTTAATGAATAAAAATCATATGTGAATAAATGATTGTTTTTTTGTTTGAAAGAAGAGTGACAAATATAATGTCTAGTCTATGGCATTCCTTTAAATTTCAGCAGTGGGCAGATTTCCAAAAAAGGAAATTTCTCTGCTAAATATTCATCTTTTGGAAACTGCAACCATACAAAATGCAAGTTTTAGAAAATATCAGACGCTATCGTAACTACCGCAATCCTATTCAAAACCAACCATAAGGAAAATAAAGAAATTTCCAGGTAATTCCAGAAATTACCTTCACCTCACAAAAGAAATTTTGGTAATTACTCATAGCATAGTACGAAACTACTGGATAATTTCGATAAATACCAACTTCACAGCAGGAAATTTATCAGTAATTATGGAAAATACGAACACATACGGACAAAGCTACCAGGAAATTTCCCATATAAATTAGCTCTGACTCAATAATTACTGAGAAATTACTAAATTTACAATTAAACCACAACGAAAACTGCACAAAATTTCAAATTGCCTTACCATATGAGAAGAACTTTCTCCGGAAATTTCGGTAATTACTAGGAAATTTCTATAATTTCTAAAATTATATGATGCAGGCATGACAAAAAAAAGGAAATTATAGAAATTTCCTGGTAATTTTGTCCGCATGTGCTCGTAGTTTCCGTAATTGCTGATCAATTTCGATCGGTAGATTGGATATTTACCGAAATGATCTGATAATTTCTTTCTATAGTATGGGTGATTACGGAAGTTTCCGAGAAATTTCTTTTATCTTGTGGTGGTAATTTCCAAAATTTCCAGCAAGTTTCATTGACATGTGTTTAAAATTTCGAAAATTTCGAGGAAATTTCTTTCTAAGAGAATGGTAATTACAGATTTTTCTAAGAAATTTCTCTTGTTGTGTATGAATCTCTGGAGATGCTATGAGAGGTGCTGTGGTATTTTCGGAAAGTTCCTTTTTCGGAAATCTGAACATATCTCATTATTCAATAGAATATAGACAGAAAATTACAAAAAATTATGATTGTTTTACTTGAATATTCAGAAAAATAAAGGGAGACTAATAACAAAAAAATGAACGAAAGTATATTTTATTTGCTAGTTTGTGACATTAAATTGATTTTCGAAAAAAAAATCGAAATCTGTAGATTTACATGCAACTCAATCGCACTGGACGAGGTCAATATAATGAAATTTAAAGATAACAAAAGAAAAGATTTGCAGTGAAGCCACTTACTATCAAGAAGAATCGAAAAGAGATCTTACTCAAAAGTTAATGTAAAATATACTGACAAACATTATTTGAATGCAATTTTCGTTAAATTATTCAAAATACGATGTGAGTCTGTTTTTTTTTTTTGAAAAAGATGAAATCGATTAGTTTTTCTCTTGTTTGTGCTCAAGATGCAAAATAGTTTTCGAGATTACTCGATATCTACAATTTCATCTAGAATTCTAAAATTCTACTCGATTTATTGACCAGTAACAACCAGAGACTTTCCGATAATCACATGTGTCTAAACGTATTCTTCAAAAGTTTATACTCGCTATCGAGTTCCTATGAATCTTGTCATTCTTCGATTTGAAGTTTATTAAGCAAATTCAGTTGATCAGATTTCAAATAAATCCATGTTTTCTAGAAATTTAAAGGCATAGAATAGACTAGAGATTATATCTGTTACTCTTCTTTCAAACAAAAAAAGACAATCATTTATTCACATATGATTTTTATTCATTAAATTATTTTTAATAAAACATATTCTTCAAATTAAATTTGACAACAACCAAAAAGGCAACAAATACTACTGGTCTATTTTGCACAAAAAAAAACCCAACTTGAGAAGATATAACTGGGAATTATTCTCTTTTCAATTTATGTAATGTGATGAATAAAAATTGTTGTTTTTTTCTGAATCATTCAAGATATTTCATCTCATTTATTTTTTCATCATATCGATGAAACTATGGTATTTACCTTTGATGACTAATTGATAACGAGAAAAAATAGAGAAAAAAGGCACATATGTTATTGTCAGTTGTAATCGGATACTAAAGAACAGAACTACAAATATTGGAAAGAGAATGCAGAAAAGCAAAAGGATGTTATTGATGAAACAGGAAAAAAAACCATGTTTTATTGCACCAGAGATTATAAAGTTGGATAAAACCAATATTTTTTTTCTATCGTAAGAATATTCCAATCGAGCTCATGAAGCTATTTATATATATATATACTTCAATCGCGCTGGATTATTTACAATAAGCAAGCATTGCCTGCTACTTTCTAGTGTCATGTCAACTTTTAATATGAATATGTATCCTGTAGCCAAACAAAAGTCACTTCGTTCTCAACTGGTAGCATTATTGATGAACAAAATTGGTTTATCTTCAAGTAAGCCATCGAATTTGCCTCTTTAGCTATCTTTTCAACAGTCAATAACTCAGATTAAACAAGCATAGTCGTAAACAGCCGTACACAAACAAAGAAACGGTTGTTTAAGATCCTCGTATACGGTTTCCGTTTCGCTCCATGGGTAGGCACGGCGATATACGACCGTAATACCGACCCTTGTGAACTACCAAGATACGATCGGGTGTGGATGTGAATATACAATTCTGTTCACTTGCACCCACACCTACACTTTCACATTTTCTTCTTATTGATCTTAATTTGGTGCATATTCACTTGTTTATCGTTACAGCATATTGTTATCGATAATAGAATTAGCTATTTCGAAAACATAAACTGCAGATTTTATTTACAGAATTAAGAGGAAAAATCAGTCGCATAGGAATAAAATTGCTTACAAACTAGGAAATGCATTGAATTTCGATTTGGTATTGAATGAGTTGGAGTTAAATTATTCTTAAATTTTTTTTAATGTAGATTATCGTGATCTATCACAAGAAAATGAGTTATTGCGTCTTCAATTGTATGAGTACAATCAATTATCTCAAGAGAATGCTCATTTACACAACGAACTCTTAAAAAATCGGAATTATGTTCAAGGAAATCAGACATTATCTCAGCCGATGGGTAAAACTGGGAAAAATCAGCAATCGGATTTGATATTGTTCGAAGATCCAATGTCACATCATGCAAGAACAAGTAATCTACATGCCGCCAGTATGACTCCTTCTCATTCAAATATTTTACCTTCTCAGACAAATACTGTATTGAATACAAATACCTCTGAAATTCCTCAAGAAACAGATGAAGATGCAGCATTACGTGCAGAATTGGTTCAATATCAACAACGACATGCTGAACTACTCGGACGTTATGAAAAACTGAATGAAGAAATGAAACGCAAGAAGATCGATTCATTTGAATCTCTTGCGGAACATGATAAAGAAGCAATGAAAGTTTTTATTGAGTTAGCTCGTTTGACTGAACCCATGCCGTTAGAAGGCATCAATATTGGCCTTTTTGGCTTAACATCAACTGGCAAGTCAACTATGCTTAATGCTCTTCTTGATCAAAAAGTTGCTGATACTGGTGTTGGTGAAACGACAACAATAATTACACCATACAATGGAACTAAATTTACACTATGGGATGTTCCTGGTCGAAATGATGAAGTATCCTATTTTAGTATGGAATATATATCGTTCTTTAAAGGTCTCTCACGACGTCTCATCCTTATTCAAGCAACTGTAAGAGAAAATTCAAGTATGATGAAACTCCTAGATGAAATAGGATTACATTATGATATTATTTTCAACAAATTTGACAAAGTTGAACCAGAAGAACAGGAAGAAGTTAAAAATCAGATTAAATCTGAAATAAAAAGTATTGATCTTAAAGGAATAGAACATATATATTTTGTTAGTGCTAAAAAACCAAAGATGTTCAATGATTGGATAGTTATGATGAATCAACTAGAGAACACTTCGAATTGAAACTGATATCTTACTTCATTCATTCTTTCATTGAAAAAAACTTTTTTAATAATAAAATGAACTTGATTTATTGATGAGAAAAAAATTTTTCTTTCTGCTTTTGTCTTCTATGTCATAGAATGCTTACATTGTTACATGAATGAATTCATGCTTCAGAGTTTATTTCAAGCTCTATCGTTTTGAAAACGCTTTTCTGAAAATACCATCATCATAAAGTGTAACATTTCTTGCCAGTTTTTCGAGGATTATTTCATCAAACATCATCACAATTCTTTTGCAAAGTCTCATGTGAATTAAATCAAAAGAATATTGCATGTTGACCTTGAGAGATCGATATTTTGAATGCAAATTATTTAGACTGATTAGAGAAAAATATATCGAATTCGATCAATGAACTTTTCATTGAATTAAACTATTGTAATGTCACAAATTTTTTGATTTTGTTCTACAATACGGGCAGGTTTTTTTTCAAACGTTTCATTGTTCTGACGAAAAAACAATTCTCCAATCTGCTGTTCATAGTATATAATGAAATTTTTATCTGAATTATTGATAATGAAGTCTTCATGAATATTTGATGAAGTATTCATATCAATTTTTAAAGTATTCGTGATCTATATTAAAGTATAGAAGTTTCGAATATTCAGATTTCAGAATTTGGAATATAAAAAAATATGTAATTGTTTTTAAATCTATTTATCAAAGTATTACAAGTCTAAATCAATATAAATATCACGAACTGACGCGATCTCTTGATTATACAAACGAACATTTTGAAACAAGGAAATATGTATGAAAATAAAAATAAACTGATATTCTTGTTCACTTTAGAAGAAATAGAGAAAAAAAAACGTATGTATTATAGATCTTGATGAAGATAAACAAAATAAAGTCAAGTGGCTAAGAATAACATTTTGAAATAGAAGCATGATAAAGAAGAAAAATAAGAAAATAATTGATGTTAATAATTATTTTGAAGTTGATTTTTATTATCAATTATCATCATCAGTATCCGAACTCGATGATGTATTCGAATCTTCATCTAAATGAAGAAAAAAATTCGTACGGATAAGTTTGATGAAATTTTTCTTTTTGTTCAAATATAACTTACAATCAAGACATTCTTCAGTTAAATAATTAACCATTTGTAACCAATCTGGAAACATTTTAGGATATTTAGCACTAAGAAAAAAAATATTTTTCTTTTGTTTCAATTGGTATAATTCAATTTCACGTTGAATTTGATATTGAAATTGTGATTGTTCATCTTCATCAATATCATCAAATTTATTAACAACAATATCATAACCTAATCCAAGATCATCAAATAAACGAATTAAATTTAAATTTTCTTTTATTGTATATTGAATTAAAATAAGACGTCGTGTTAATCCTTTGATAAAAGAAATATATTTCTCATTAGAATATGATAATTCATCATTACGACCAGGTGTATCCCAAAGTGTATAACCCATACCATGATATTCTGTTATTTCTTTTGTTGTTTCACCAACACCTGTTTCAGCAACAGTTTTTCCAAGAAGACTATTTACCATTGTTGATTTTCCAGTTGATGCTAAACCAAATATACCAATATTGTTACCTTGTCTTTTAATCGATCCAGTTTTACGAGCTAATTTAGCAAGAGCTTTCTGTCGTCGTTTTTCATCTTTCAAAATATCATCGAATGATTTCATGTTTTTTCTTCTGACTTTCTTCTCATATTTCTCTATATCTCGACGTTTATTTTCAACTTCTTCACGCATTTCAGCTATCTGATTAATCAGAGATGTTGTCACATGATTTTGTCGACGAGCTAAAGAATAAATAATCAATATAAAAAGATTGTTTAATTATTCTTATTTTATCAATCTCATTCTATTAGGATTATCCAAATGATAATCTAATTTAGCGAATTTCATGATGCATTTTACTTTGAAGGTTATTAGTGAAAACATTTTAGATTAAGATCCTCGCAGTCAAAAAAGCCACTTTTCGCGAGAACTATCGAAATTGAAATAAAATTCATGGAGAAATAGCCCGTCATCTGCTTTGTCATACGCGACAAAGATTATTATTTGGCACCTCTTTTTTTCCAAAAATTTTGGAAGATTTTTCTCAGCCCCTATTCGAGAATCATTTTTCGTTTTTCTCAGAGCGTGAGTTCGATGACGCATCTGTAGCAAGACTTCACTACAACGTGATATAAAGTCAAATATTATTTTGTTTGAAAGAGCATGTTAAATCGCAGAGCCTATGAAAGTCATTTTTTTTTATGAAGCTTTGCTTTTATTATATATAGAAACATTTATATAATCAGAGCGCTATTTTTAAAGAGTTTTTTTGAGTCAATGAACTTTCGATTCCTTTTTTTCTCTGAAACAAGAGTTTTAAAAAAAAAGTGTTCTCATAAGCACTGCATTCGGACATGCTCTTTCAAATAAAAAAAACGTAAATGTATAGACTGAAGACTACAGAGAATTTTTGGAGACGAAACTAGCTATTGTTTGACCCTTGTTTGACCAATATCTGTGTCAAATATCATGGTACAGCGCTGAAAATTTCATCCCATTCGAACGATTCGGATCTGAGATCGATTTTTGAGACGGGGCTTAAGAGACAATCGATGTTAAAGAAAAATCAATTTATTTATTTAAAAGAAAGACTATTAGATATAGACTGTGAAAGCAACGATTTTGGCATAAACAAAAAAAAATATTTTTTTTGAGTTCTAAATCAATCATTTATTTATTTGTAATGATTACTTATTTTGAAGTTAAAAATGTTCAATTACTTACTTGACCGTGATCCATTCGCTTCCAATGCTGCTCCAATAACTGTAGCTATGGCTCCAACAATAGGTAGAAACATGTTTGTGAAGTATCAGTTAACGTTTGCAGATGAAATCTGTTTCAAAATGATAACCTAAATGTTAAGCCACTATTTATACTATACTATTATTTTGGAAAATTCCATCAAGACATTTTTTGAATTTATTTCCAATCGGTTTATTATTTCCTTATTGATGTTACTGGGGAAAATATATCGACATATTTTTTTTCCTCTTCATTTCTTCTTCTTTCATTCTGTTATCAACTCGTTGGGTTTTTTTTCTTAGATGACATTTACTTGAATATTAATAGAAGAAAAGAAAATTTTTCATTCCTTTTAAATTTACGCATTAATCATCAATAGTTATTACGAAAACGATAAGAAATATTGCCAAAAACTATAATCGAAAAAAAAAAACAAACGAAATGAAATAATCGAATACAACTATTATGAACGAG
The DNA here is from genome assembly GCA_905250075.1 of Rotaria sp. Silwood1. NCBI lineage: Eukaryota > Metazoa > Rotifera > Eurotatoria > Philodinida > Philodinidae > Rotaria > Rotaria sp. Silwood1. Next base: position 14,911 of record CAJNOP010001738.1, on the reverse strand, counting down.
TTTTTGTTACAAGTGAGGCAGAGGAGAAAAACAAAAAGGATTAATTTTAAAACTATGTATAAATAATAATATATATCAATTTTACAACATCAAAGAAGTATTCATCACTGATACAGATTGTACTTGGAACTATTTCTTAATAATACATGATAATAACATTGGATTGTCTTCTGTCGTAAAGATTTCATCTTCTATGAAAGATACTTATTCTCTATGCTTTTATGAGTCAATCAATTACAAATATTGTCGAAAATAATATTCTACGATAGAAAATAACTACTTTTTCATATGATTCTATTATAAAAAATTGTTATTTAGAAGTCATTAATCATAATGATGAAAAATTCTATATTGTTATTTTTATTTATTAATTGGAATTTCATAAATAGGAATAATCCATAGACATCAGATAAAGAGAAAAGAAAAGAAAAAACCCATATGACGCACGATAAACATGAGATATTGAGTTTGGAAAAATCCAATCTCTATTATTTTTCGATTGAATTTCTTATCAAATTTACACACATATATAAGTTGATAGTCTTCTTTTGGATTGACAAAATCATTTTTGACGAATCATTTATTATTATAGTTGATTGATTACACAATTCAAGTCGGAAAATGGCAACTATTAATATTACAATAACATTACCTGTTCAAGTTATTGAACTTTTACTAAATACGGTGAATATGTTTCGAGGTAAGTCATCGAATTTTCCTAATCATTTTACTTCGAAATCAAATATATACGAAGCTGACAAACAATCATCAACTCATATAGCTGATAACAGAAATAATGAATGTAATTTTATTATGATACAACTTGTTTCATGCATTTCATATGAGTATAGATTCAAATGTAATCTTGATAGAAAAGATATTTTTTTCAAATTTATCTACAATTATTGAATTCTGATCACTTTCTTATTCATAAATCCATCTATACAAAAAGGTTTTCTTGAATATCAAATGATTCTCTATTATCAGTTTCATTGAATCGTTTATTTTAACCATGATGACTATAAAAAAGAACTTTCCAGAATCATCCAATTATTGTAATTTCTCTTATTTCCCACATTTATTATTAATATTTGAGGTTTTGACATTTGATTTTAAAACAAAATTCATCGAGAGAAAGAAAAGAATATTTTCAAGAGTTCATATTTTCTATCAAATCAACAATTGAATAATTTCTTTTTCAAATTGTTTGCTTTTGCACGTTAACGAGATTGCTCAATATTTAAACAAATTTCGTTAATGCACGAAAAAGAAAATACAACAATTATAATTTAGAAAAAAGAAAACTAAAACTCTTGTAAGATACTATACAAAAAATGTATATCATATTTTTAAGATTATTCTCAAAAAATATATGGATTGTTCACATACAAAATTTTAAGATCACTAAAATTAGGAAAATGAGTTTCAAAATTTGTATTATTGCTATATATCATTTTTCATAGTAATCATAACTCAGATTCAAGTTTATAAGCATGATTTTGTTTCATAGTCGAAATTTATCTAATGTCTCTACACAAACCTTGTATGTTCTTAAATACAAAATGTTTATCTTCACTTAATTATTCATTATAGATCAACATAATCCATGCCCTAGAAATGACTTTGCTCATCAACAATCATCTCAACATCGTCCACAAGCTACAGAGGATACAGAATTACATGCACACATGTCCCGATCTCAAAATATTCCAAGATCAACTGAAGAATCATTATCATCAAATTCTCAATCATATCAAGGCACAGAGAAACCAACTGAACGATCAGAATCATCATTTCATCAACAACTATCTCAGAGTACTACAACACCTAGATCATCATCTCAAGAACATCAAGCAACAGATGAAAATGCTACATTACGTGCAGAAATATCTAAATATCGCGAACAAAATGCAGAATTGATTCGACGTTTTCAAAAGTTGAACGAAGAATTAAAAAGAAAAAAAATTGATTCATTTGAAGCATTGACTGAACAAGACAAAGAGATGAAGAAAATTTTCATCGAATTGGCTAATCTGACTCAACCGATGCCAATGGAAGGTAATAATATTGGCTTATTTGGTTTGACATCAACAGGCAAATCCACAATGCTTAATTCTATTCTTGGTCAAAAGCTTGCTGAAACTGGTGTCGGTGAAACAACAAAAAATATTGTATCATATCCAAGTAGAAATTTCACAATTTGGGATGTTCCTGGTCGTAATGATGAGATGACCTATATGACTATGGAGTATATTTCATTTTTCAAAGGTCTTTCTAAACGTTTGATTCTAATTGAAGCAACAGTAAAAGAAAATTCAAGTATGATGAAACTTTTGGATGCCATTGGATTACATTATGCAATTGTTTTCAATAAATTCGATAAAGTCGATCATGATGAACAACAAGATATTCGACAACAGATTGAACGTGAATATAGAACACTTGGTTTGAAAGGAATTGATCAAGTCTTTTTTATCAGTGGAAAATTTTCAACCATGTTTACTGATTGGCAATTAATGCTTAATTATATGCAAAATTCTAGTTACTGAGTGTTGTATTTGATTCATTTGTGAATACTATTGAACAGCTAGTTTTCAAAATAAAAAAGAGATGATTTATTTACGAAAGGCAAAAATTTTGGGATCCATATTGGGTTGTATATATCAGGCGTAGATTTTTTTTTCAAACTCCTTTTTTTTTGTTTTTGTTTT
>CAJNOP010001737.1:0-24707 GCA_905250075.1 Rotaria sp. Silwood1 | reverse complement strand
AAGTTACTGATAGATAAGTATGCACATTGGATTTGAAAAATAAATAAATACTAAAAAAGGACTTTATTGAAATAAAAACTTTCTCAACGATGATTATTTATTTTTATTAACAAATTAGAGAAAAACTACTACGCATATTTAATACGTTCTCTATGTCAATTATTTTCGTCTGAATGCAAAATTAAATTCTCTTCGACTTGATATTTATACTTATGGGATTGGTTATAATATTGATGAGTGTATAGAATTATTCTTTCATTCTTTTCAAGATCAATTTTCAATGAATTTCAATCTTATTGTGCAATTCTGTTTCGTTTACATCTGCACGTAAAATATACATATTTTCTTGAATATCTTATTCAACATACATATCTGCTCTCGAACAATTATCCATCAAGTTTAATCAAACATAAGGTATTCAAGCGCGTTCTGTGTCGTTTCTTGAAAAATTGAGTCAATCAAATGGAGATTAGTTTAATAAAGTAAGATAAAAATATTGTTGCTTTATTTTGTTTGTTTAATAAAAAATATTTGAGTGAATGATAAGTCATCATATAGAATTGATTTTCTAAAGACGCATTTATTTCATTGATTACTTTGATTGTAAAATGTTTTATCAACGTGAACATATTTAAAATCACTATTATTTTCTTTAAAAATTAAATGACATTATAAATCTTGAATTATTTATTTAAAATCGTTTATCTATAAAAGTTAATAGTGTATCTTAATTTGTTTAGTTAGAAATTATTGTTTTGAAGAACATTTTCGTGCTTGAGGTTCACGTGAATCGAGAATAGTGTACGAAATACTTATTATAGATTGTAATGAAAGTATGAAGGTTATAAAAGAGTCTCGACTGTACAAAGAACAAATGAAAAAATCATCTATTTTAATAGCAGTTTTGTTTAATATTTTTCTCTTGATTTAAAAAAAAGCTTGTTTCTGCATTGTATTGTTTTCGGATGTAACTACGATTATAATTGTTGTATAATTCATAGAAAAATAAATCAATATTATTAAATTTAATTAAATTTAAATCTGTTATAAAAGATAATTCTCTTTTCTTAATATAATAAAAAAGTAAAGGATTGAGTTTGTAGATGTTTTCTTATTTCTTGAAACAAACTACTGAACTGAAAAACTTCTTATATTTATATGAAAATCTACTAGATAAGATTTTTTTCTCTAACGAACAATAAATTATTGAATAGTTTCTTTTGTATGGTTATTCTTTACTTTGAAAGATTTTCTTGATTGAAAGAGAAAGTGTTGTTATTAATTTTTCTTACATTCCTTAGAATATCAAAAAATCGCGTTCATCTGAAATGTAGCAGACTGTTTATTTATAAGAGTTTTTTGAAAATTTTTTTTCTATAATATATTTTTTTTTGTTGATATTTCTAATAAATTGTATAAACAAAAACAAGGTAATATTCAATTTTGAAAATTAAAAAAAAAACAAAGATTTGACTTCCATATAAATGAAAATGAAAGTTAAGTTAGTCATAATCAATTTAATAATGATAGTTTCTCCATTTCTTTTTATCCTATTCATATAAGTTCTTAATTGAATTATGTTTTTTTTTCTGTTATTTTAATAATTATCCGTATTTTTTTGTCAAATTTAGAATTAATTGAAAAGAAACTATTCATCTGATAAAGTAAAAATTCTATTAAATTCAGTTGCAAGAATTTGAAGTAATTAGAAGGGAACATCGACTGAAAGGAACTTCATACTTAAGATATAATCATGAATATTCTCTTTCAGAAAATCTAGCACACTGAAGTTATATTTGAATATGCGATTGTTTTAGTTTAGTTCAGAGTGTGAGTGTCGGCGTAAGCATTGAAATTGAGTGAACATTAAACACACCCACATCGAATTTATCTAGTTTATTTCTCGTTTCTTTGTTGATGAGTCATTTATACGATTTTGTTGAATTGTAACTTTAAGAAAAGAAAAGTGACCTTTCATTTTAAACTGTTAACTTGTCGAGTGATATGGAACGGTTGTTTAAATGTGTTAAGAAAGATTCGTTAAAATTTCATTTTTTAAATTTCAATAGAAAGTTCTCTATTAAAATGCAATGAAACAAAATAGACTGAAAAATCTTGCTACAATTTGATTGTGATTTAAAATCATGAAAACAAACGATGCTTTTTGTTTATTTTTATACACTACTAAAAGACAATTGATAGTTATCATTTTATACCTGCAGAAAAACAAATGTAACACGGCGCTACTGAATAGAATATAAGACTTATGAGTATTTTATATAAACTGTTAAAATATACTAAAACTATGAAGTGTACCAACAAAACGTTCAATATCACATGGCAAGTGATCTGTTATTATACTCAGACATTGAGATTTTACCATGAGTACTCATAAAAAAATTGTAAATCTACGAAGAAGAACTCGAACTATTTCCTAATAACTGATGTATGGTTTATGTAAGAAAAAAATCGTGTATTTTTTGTTTTAATAATCTCATAAGCAATAAGTCTAGTTTGTCGATGTGATTCGTACTAAGGAATGAAATGTGTGCCATCTATTTATTAATTATAGACAATAATAAATAGTCTAGAAATTTAAGTTCAATGCCATCATCATCAATTGATTTAACAAGAAGAAATTCTATTTCGTGAAAACATCGTACATCAGTATTTCATAGAGAAATTCAACGTATATTTGAATAACAACAAAGATGAGAATATCTAGCAAATATTTGAACAACATTGACATTATTTACTGTAACAGCTATTTATATTCTTATGTATTTATCATTAATTATAATTGGGTTATTCGATATAAAACCATATGAATTTCGTGAAGTTTTATTTTTGTATTATTACATTAACGATGTAGTAAGTATAAAAATATTAAAAAAAAAAAAATTAAAAATGCATTATTTTTTTGTTTTTCGAGTGTAATCCACTAATAGATTCAGTTTTTTTATGTTAATTTTCGTAATAATATTCGTCGTTTAATATGAATGTCAAAAACATGTATATTTATTTTGATCAGATGAAAGAAAACTTTGAACTTTTATTATTATTTATATATATATATATATATATTAAGTATAGCCGGTTAATAATCTATTTTTCGTCCTTGAAATGAAAAAAAAAGCGAGAATAAAAAAATCATAATACGTTAGAATCGTCATGATAGTGTTATAACTCTTGAATAAAAATGAAAAAATATATGATAAGTACCATATACAAAAATAAATTATAAAATTAAGTAAAAACGGATAGACATTTGTTCATTCTCATCAATAAACACAATTATTCAAATGACTTTATATTATTGATTAGAACAAAAAAAAATGAACAAGACATGACACAAACAAAAAGAATAAGAGAAAATGTTTGTAAAAATGAACCAGATGACTAGATTCAAATGTTTATTTTAGTATAAATTAAAATAAAATCTTTAAATTTTATTTCATAATAACCGGTGCTCGACTTGAATAAAGAGATGCTGGAGCAAAATTATCAAAACCTCGTTGACTACCAGTATATGTTGGTAAAGTATCGATAAATGAATGAATTTGTTTTTGTATAGGTGTTATATTTGGTAATGTTGCTTTTGATAATTCATCATTAAGTTCAGAATATGTATCATTAAAATTTTCTTTAAGTTTATTTGATGATCGAAAATTATACATCCAATATGAATCATTTGTTGATTGTTTTTGTCGATTTAATACACTTGCTTTTATTATCGGTGGTAAACGTTGAAGTTTTAAACATTGTCGTCGATGTTTTGGAGATGTTTCTTGTATTATTTCATCATTTTGATTTTCATTATGATTACTACTTACAATAGAAGAAGATGAAGATGAAGATTTTTCATTTAAATAATTATTTTTTGAATAACATATTTTATGATAATTTAATGTTTGATTTGGTTCATGATAAATTTCATCAAATGGTAATGTAACTTTTTTTCGACGTGTTTCACGACGAATAGATTTTTCAAGATTTTTATGTGTTATTAAATTTTGTTCATATTCACGTTCAAGTGATGCTAATTCACGTGCTAATAAAAGATCAAAATGTTTAACACGATGTTGAACAGTAGCATTTAGTAACATAATTTCTTCTCTGTATATAAAACTACTTTATAAAAAAAAAAAGAAGAAAAAAAAGAAATTGTATTTAAACTGAATATGAAGTGTCTATATATGTGCTTTCATTCAAAAATTCACAAATGCTTATTGAAGAAGTAAGAAGCAAACAAAAGTAAATGAAAAGATATATTCTTAGGTGGTTTTCAACATCGTTACCAAAACTACCTTTTCTCTTTTTTTTTGAAAAATTGAAGTATATAAAAAAAAAATCAATCAAGGTTAACAGATGCTTGACGAGTTCCGTTTGATTTAGTTAATAAATCGAAGTAGATCTATTATTTTCTTTTACTTTCTTTTTTTTTCGATGTTGTTTTGTCTTTAGACAGTAGGATAAAAGATTATTTTGATAAAAAAGAAAAATATTTGCAAAAAAGAAACCCTATAGTTGTTTTTGTAAGATTTTTTTTTTTCGTTCCATCGAAACTGACTCTTTTTTTTTCCCTTGTCTTATTAAAGTATGATGCCATATAAAATCGTAAATCTTGAAATTTTTACAAAACTCATATACTTTTCAATGTAAAATTTATCCGTTGAGTAGTATACGAGTAATTTTTAATTGATTTAATCGTATCTTGAATAAATTAAGAATCAAAATACATCTTTATAGTTTTTTTTTGTTAATTTTTATTATGAATCTTCGAAATTCTAAGGTATTTTATTAAATGATTTCGACAACAACAAGCATTTCGTTTCGAATTATTCTTATAGAGAAAAGAACATTCAATCTTACATCGATTCCTATAAGATTTCGTCTATTGAAAAAAAAATAGTATCCATGTCTGTTGTTTGTCACTTGATTAACGACCAATGATGTGTTTGTTAAACAATCGATTCTGATCATTATGTTGTCAACCAAAAAAAAAAGAAAAAACGGGACACATTTAGTTAAGTTATTTTTAATCTTTATTATGTCAATTGTTAGCACTTTTTAAAGGCTACAAACTTATATGTTTACGAAACTTTTAAAAATGTTGGCCAATGAAGAAAATTTATGCACATTATTTTTAAGATCTTATTTAATGTTTTTGTTAGATGAATGTTTTGATAGATTTCAATCAAAAAACAAAAATTCAGAAATTATGTCAAAATTAATCTAAAACCTGAAATTAGGGTCGATTCAGAAAGTTCTAAAAACCATTTCGTATTTTTTTAAGTCTCTTACAAACATTAGAGACTGTTACTCAAAAAAAAAAAAAAACATTAAAAAGTATACATGAAATTTTTTATTTGACCAACATTTTTTGAGTTTCATAAGCATACGACTGTGTAGCCTTTGAAAAACTCTATCGATTGACATATAAAGATCAACAGTAACATAATTCCATTCATCTCTTTCTGTTGATAAGTTAATGAGCAGAATCGATTGTTTAACCAACATATGAAATAGCGAATAAAACGTGTGAAATAAAAAAAACTTCATGAGTTTTTCGAGCAGTTCAATAATGAACAGATTTGTGGTTTTCTGTAGTCTATAAGTCAAGATATAATTTCAATGATTATCTTCATACATTCTAATGTTAAGTAAATCAAACTGTATATTTACTTCCTCGAAAAATATGAATTTTCTTACTATTTGTCAAAATTTCATCGAAGCAACAGATCATTTTTTTTCAATGTTTTATAAAAAAAAACGGTTGATTTTAAAATGATTTCATCTTTGTATAATATTGGAGAACAAGACGTCGCCGTATCTCCTCTATCGACTGGTGAAAACTGCAGTTTATTAGGCCTTTTGGTTCTTGAGTTATTGTAAAAACAGTAAAGCGCATTATATTTTGAATCCGGACAATAATTTCGATAGAATCACCTCTCAAAATTTCTACGTACATTTTAACATGAAGAATCAATTATCTTTTTGTATTGTAAAATTACAAAACGGAATATATGTAGACTTCCTATTATGATCTGTGTATATAATAGATAGAAAACGTTTTTCTCTACAAATCAATATAAATTCTTTTCTATAGTCAAAAAAAACAAAAACTTACAATTGTATTTGAAAAACAATTTATCTATGATCTATGCTATTCCAAAAATATGTTAATTATAATAGAATTCAATTATTTATTTATTTTATATAGAATTTAATTAAATTCTGTTTTTTTTTTGTTCAAAAATTTAAAAACAATTCAATTTTTCATAAATAAATTATACCATTGATCTAAAAACAAAAGTTTTATTATTATTATTTTTTTTAAATGCCTGTTATTTCTTTAAGACATTTTTTTCTAATACAATTATGATCCGGTTTTAATTCATTGCCTTCATAAATTTCACATGCTTCAAGACAATTACGAAATTCATATGATTCTAAAAAAAAATAGAAATAAAATCAAATCAAATAGATAAAAAACAAATGTACCTTGATCATGAGCAAGATCATATTCATGTGCTTCAACAGTCATAGGAAAATTTTCTTGTTGAATTTGTTCTTTATCTATATGTATTGTTGTATTTGTTTGATTTTTATAATCACTTTTAATTGATATTATTTTAGTAAAATTTGTATGAAAACGTGTTTGATTAAACATTATTATTGATGCTGTAAAATTTTTTGATTTATGAAATGGTCCTATTATTATTGTAATACCATCTTTATTATCTTGTATTTGACGATATGGTATATGTCGTTGTCGTAATTGAATTTCAATTAAATCTAATTGTTTTTGATTAACTAATGTTTCAATTAAAGAATTATGAACACGAATACGTACACGTAATATATGTGTTGGTGGTGATGTTAAATTATTACGTATTTCATTTGAAATTGTTGTTGTTGTTGTTAAAGTTGAAAGAATATCATTTGTTGTTGTTGTTGTATCTGTTGATAGAATAACTAGAGATGATGTTCAAGCTATATTTAAGTAATTACATTTAACATGAAAATTTATATGTTTAAATTCTTACCCATTGATAGACAATTATTTATTTTTGAATATTCAAAACCAATTAAAATAATGAAAAATATTTGAATTAAACTCATCGTTATTCAAGATAAATGATACTAACAATATATCAATGATGAATAATGATATTATCTGTCACCTTCATCGTTCTTTATATATGTTACCATTAAGAATATATATATATATATATTCAATTATATCTGGATAGATATAATGTTTATATATTAGAGAGAGAGAAAGGCAATGAACAAGATTTGTTTATTTTATATATGTCAGATATCTATCCTTCTGATGTAAGCATATCTTTGTATATTTTAACAGTAAGTAATCTATATAAAACAGATTCAGTTTCTTCTGTTATTATTCTATAGGATATAATTATGTGTTCTCATTAACTCTGTTCTCCTTTCCGTCTATTCCGTTTTGTTATGTTAATATTGATTATAAATGCCTATCATCTATGAACTATTCTTCACATTCTATTATTATATGTTATAAGTGGAAAATTAAATGTTAGAATAGAATGAATATAGAAAAGAAGTATGAACTAATTAAATTTGAAGTTAAGGTAAAAACTGAATAGTTACATGACAAAAGTTCATTGAGAAAAATCAAATGAAACCAAAAAAATAAAATAATATTTTATCATTAAGATTTATCGAATAATATAAATGAAATTTTTCTAATATAACGATCAATGCAAATATTTTTGAAATGATAAAATTTCTGATTACAATTTGTAAGTTCAACATTTTGACCCCCTCGTCCTCCTTATGAGGGAACAGTCACAATATAAATCTTCTCTTCATTAATAACTGTAATCGTGAAATTTTGAAGAAAAATCTTGGTTAAAGCATTCACTTGGAGTTTGCCATAGAATTATTATTGATGATAGAGACAATACTAAAAATTTAAACATCATAAATTCTTGAGATTAGTGTTCAACATATTCTATTTATGTTCAAACTATAAGGATTAAAGTTTCGAAATATTTCAATCATTATACTTTTCAAATAGAGTACAAACATTTTTTTTTTTTTGAGATGTAATTTCTATATTGAAGAAAAAACAGTGCATAAAAATCTTATCACAATATTTGACTTTATTCGTCAATTGCTCTTTTAAATTCATAAACAACAAGATACAAAAACAAACACGTTACTTCGTATGAAATATATGAGAAAAACAAAAAAAAGAAATGCAATATTATCCTAAACACACATACACATATATACCTATGTGCACTGTTTCAATTGACTTCTATAATGACTATAAAGCTTTAGCTCCTAATAATTTACTAGTATATTCAAAAGTTAGATATGAAATTCCACTAGCTGGTGCTAATCGTAACATATGTAATGAAAATCCATTATAAAGACCTCTTAATCCATGATGTAACCATAGACGTTTTAAAATTTGTGTCATTGTATCGGATTGACCAATATTTGATTGAAGTCGTGTTCGAACATTTAATAATGGATAAATAAAAAATTGACTAATACTATTTGATATATTACCAACAATTAATTTTTCTAATGGATTTGTTACATGACCTTGATAAGATTCGATACGTCGTTTTAATGTTTCATATAATGCAAGTTCAATACCACTAGCTGGAAGAATAGCTAATGCACTCGGTAATAAACCTATAATTGAATTAAATTTATATATTTATTTTGTATAAATCAAATGTCAAAAATAAAACAACAAAAGACTTCATCGATCGTTAAATCTCATCAAGCGATAATAGTTTTCTTTTTTTTGTTATTTTAATCCTTAAGAGCCAAATGTCCCTTCCAAAGAACATTAGAATAATTTCACTACAAGAGTTTATATATACAAAAATCAACATATTTCTGAACTGATATGACCTTAGTAATCATACAGAAATGAAAATATAATTCTCAAGTGATTTCTAAGCTGAACAATGGATCTTTTACCACTCGTAGTCACTTTTCTTTTCTGAAATTTTTTTTAATTTATATAAACGATGTGCAGCTTTGTTTTTTTTGTTTAAAGTGATATTATTAATATCTGATGAAACTATTTCGTAAATTTTAAACCATTCGACTAACGCAGGACACTCTTATAAAGAAAATGTTCCTCGTATGAGATATTCGGTCTCAAGAAAAAATCGAAACAAATGGATTTTGACTTGAAATTTGCAGCAACAAATTTTGTGTACTCTTGGAAATACGACATGTTGAAGAGAAGTCGGATTTTATGAGTTTTCTTTTTGCAAAATGTTGCCGATTTTTTTTCTGCGTCCAATATCCCAACAACAAAGCATCCGTTTTGAGTGAAAATTTCACGACAATCATTTAATCTAATTAAGGGCAAAATTTCATATGAAAATTCCTTTCTTTTAGGTTTGTGAAAGGTTCAAGATTTCTGCTAAAGAATATTGCGCAACTCTAGAAGAAGAACAAAGTATTTTGTTTAAGCTATAGTACATGTTTGTACTGTCCGTCGAAAAAGTGGCACATATTCGGGACAAATGAAAGCTCTCACCGCCAAACTAACAAGGTTAAAATATTAGCTGCTATTAGATTGCCTAGAGGGAGATATTTAACTTTTAAATTTAGGTATAATAATGAATGAGGAAAGGCTTTCTCTACTATTATAAGGACAAAACATAGTGTTGTTCGGGGGCGATTAGGGGGTTTGTAGGGATCCTCTTTCATATGGCCCGAACAACACTATGTTTTGTCCTTGTAATAGCGGAGTGAATTCTTTTTGTGGTTGATAGAAAAAGTTATTTCCGTCAGCTACAACAAATATTTACTCTACTATTATAAGGACAGAACATGGTGTTGTTCGCGCCATATGAAAGAGGGTCCCTACAAACTTCCTAATCGCCCCGAACAACACTATGTTTTGTCCTTATAATAGTAGAGAAAGCCTTGCCTCATTGATTATTATACCTAAATTTAAAAGTTAAATATCTCCCTCTAGGCAAGCCAATAGCAACTAATATTTTAAGCTCGTTAGTTTGGCGGTGAGGGCTTTCATTTGACCCGAATATGTGCCACTTTTTCGACGGACAGTATAAACACCTCCATTGTAAGGGTCTATCAGCTTTATTTTTATGGTTGTCTTCTTTTTGTTGCGAAAAAAAAAATACTCCTTTGAGCTTTCAAAGGATTAAATTTGCAAACATAAGATACAAACCTTTATAAAAAGCTCTTAAACCTTCTCCACGATATATTTTCATAATACAATCCATAATTGATTTATATTCATTTGTTTTACGTATAGTAAGTCGAGTCTACAAGAACAAAACTTTTTATTAAATCAAAACATTAAAATCTTATGTTTTAATAACTTTAATTGTTTTCATTGGATATATTAATGCACTTGCTGTAAAACCAGCTGCTGAACCACATAAAAATTTTTCTATAACACTTATTTCATGTGTTTGTGTTTGTCCAACTAATCTTTTAAATGTTTCATATGACATAAGACGAAGACCTGTTTCAGGTGATACTTTAATTACATTCATTAAATTTCCACGCCATAATGATCGAATACCACCTTCTTTTATCATTGAACTTAATGTTGTACGTATTGTCATTTGTCCACTTGCATCAAGACCATAAACTATAAATAAAAAAAAACAATTATAAGTTTTGCAAAAAAAAGAAAAATTGATGAATTACCTTGAAAAAATGTCCGTAAACGATCAATTGGAGCTGTACATGTTCGACTAGTACCACCAGCAAAAATTCCAGCTAAAAAATGTCTTAACCAAAGTAATTGTGGTTCATCTAATGTACTATTATTATTCTTGATTTTCATCCTTGAACAATTCAAAAAAACAAAAACCAACAGATCATAAGATAAATTTCAAATTAAATTTTATTGAAACATAAAACGAAAATTTTCAATGATGAATAAAATCTAAATTTGATATTTACATTAGAGTACTATGCATTTCACATGCTTTATTCTCGTTTTTTTTTTTTTTAATGTTTTATCTTATTCTAATATAACATTTGACTAAGACTAATACAATAAACAATACAAAAGAACAAAAAGAAACTTGAGCTGAGTATACAAAAGAAAGAAAAAAAAAACAAACCGATCATACTCTATTTTACTTTTCTGTCACCATGAGATTAATAAAAAAATAGTTTATATAGAAACACATATGTTTATATTTATAGATGTATTCAAAAAACAAACAAAAACTAGCAATTTTATTTATTACTAATGTTATTACGATGAAGAATTCGTTATTAATTGTTGTTGTTGTTGTTGATTAACTATTTCATTAGATATTGTTGTTGTAGCATTTATAGTTTGATCAACAGATAAAGATATTGAATGTATTGGTATTGATGATAATTGTTGATTAGAATTATCATTAGAAGTATTTATTGATTTGATTTTTATTGCTTCGTCATAAGGCGGTGGAATTTCTAAAAAATAAAAGATTAAAGATAAGTTTAAATATGTAACAAGTAGTGTATAATAAATAGGACAAAATCTTTTCTAACAATACTTGTCAATACATTACAAATCAAAGGCTGAATCAAATCATTTCATACGTTTTTTCTTTTTCGTTCTCAAAAAATGAATCAGTCACACTTTTAACGCATGAATGAACTAATAATTTATGTATAAACAAATATTTGGTATAGAAATGCACTGAACCCGAACATTTGGGTTTCGTCATGAATGCAACAGCCGATTAAATAAAACTAGAAAATATAAAATCAAAAGAAAGGCTTTGACAATTGAATATAATAGATTTACAGATAATGAAATTACCCCAAAAAAAGAACGAAAGCAGGATATAAAAAATAAAATTAATGATATTTGGAACTATTCAAATCCGAAGTTGATCAAGCGTAACGTTCCTTTCCTAATATTTCTCTTGATACTCAATGTTTCGATAATTTTAATGTTGCTCTATACTTTGTTAATTAAAACTGAATTTTCTCTCGAACAGAAAAAGATTTTTGCTTGATTTTTTTTTGGGATATTTATCTATTCTATGAGGTGAAAAAACAATCAAATTTTTATCACAAACGGTTTAATTTTCATTGAATTATACTAATGACAAAATTGAAAATGTCTTAACACGCATTGTCTAAAGCAAAAAAGTAATAAAATATTCTGAAAATACTTGAACAACTATCAAGTTTATTAACAATTTCAATTTACTGAAATGAGTTTTTAATTGGAAAATAAAAATTTGTCTACTTTGTTTTTTTTTCATTTTTAATTAGAGAATACCAATTTTTTTTTTGAAGAAAAGTGTTAATGACGAACAAGAAGATCTAATCAAGAACATTTTCTTTTTTTAATATAAAAGAAGTTTTTTGAAAATTTTATGTTTGAATCAAATTTGATTTATCTAATAAAAATTAAATTTAGCAAAATTTTCATTTTTGATTATTTGAAGTTTTTATTTTCTTTAATAATTACCTATCTGAGGTACAACACTTTGTTCATAACTTGGTAAATCAACATGAATTGTAGGATTAGAATCCTCGACATCTCTACAAAAAAAAAAAGCAACAGAATTAAATTAAATATAAATTCGTTTTCTACAGTTATAGAAACGTGAATCTAAGACATTTCCAAAAAAAAAAATATTGATCATATAGATTTAATATCGAATTTTTTTTTTCGTTATGATAACTCATAATTTAAATGAAAAAAAAAGAGAAATTAAGATGACAGAAAATATTCATGAACTCGATAAATATTTGAGTACATATGACTGTCATTTGATTTATTATTAATTAAATTTTGTTTTTTAAAGAACATGTCAAGATAAGAATCTGACAGAACTCTTTTGTTTTTATGATATGATAAGTTCAATATTTAAATTAAACTCTCTTTAACAGCTGCCATCTATTTATTGAAAAACAGTGACATAGACATGACTTACAAAAATTATTTGAGACAGATTTTTGTTTAAAAATTTTTTGTTTTATTCAAAAAAACTATCAAACTCAATATCTTATGATTAATTTTTACAATCTATAGAGTTTTCCTCGGAAAAAATATCTTTTTTTTTTTTTACATTGTTGCTCACTGTAAACTTAAGGACCTGCCCCACCTCAAAATCGATATGCCATATAGGATGATCTGTTTAGACTGAAATTTTCAAAAATGAATGATTGTAATGAGAAACATTTCTAGTAAAAATTTCAGCTCGATATGTCAAACTAGACGAAACTTCTGTCCTATTTATAGCCTGCAAGAGAATCCTTATAGGATTTGGGATGATTTTCAAATTAAAGCTAACTCCAATTAGAGATATAAGCGATCCAGCTGCACCGCCGCCACGTAATCGTAGATAGTTTTTACGAATTTTTGAGCCGTCACCGCTGTGAAAAAGTTAGTTCAGCCGTTGCGCCGCCGCTACGAATGAAAATCTTTGATAATAGTATGATGCGCCGCCACCATTGACATCGATACATAAGCGATCGATCATTTTCCTGCCTTTTAAGAGCAAAAATGTTTTGTTTTTGGTTTTTTTAGTTGTCACAGTCGCCGCCGCCATGGAAAAAAAATTGAACTATTAAAACAGTCGCCACCGTTTGACCATTCGGCTTACACCTCTAACTCCAATGTGCAAATTTTCATCGAATAAAATTTAAAAAGTGATTTCCATTCATTTTTTTATGATTGTTTCAATACATATGTAGTCGACATACGCCAAACAAAAAATTGCTACTGTATCATATTAAATCTCGCTTTTTTCTTTTATGCAGAAATCAAATATAAAAAAATATCTGTTCGGACAAAATGTTATTCTTGCTTAGACCTTTAAAACAAAACAAAAAAAAAATCTTGAATCATGCAAAAGTTATTTACATTTTTCTAATCAAAAACTATGTTTTTGAGAAACATAATAAATATGTTTACAAAATTGATTTTTTCATTCAAATCCAGAAATAATCAGATATTGAGAATATTTATAAGGGATTTTTCAAAGCACGCAATCGATGACATCTTTGAAAGAGAAAACTTTGCTACATTCTTCCTATGATAAAAACTTAACTTTCATCATATGACAAAAAAAAAGTGGATTTTCTGAAGGAAAGCCTTCTTAACATGTTCTTTAGAGAATTCTCAATTGCGTGATCAAAATAAGACAAACTATTCTTTTTTTTCTTTTTTCAAGCGGAAAATAAGATATAAAATAAAAATAAAAAATGTTTTAGTTCAATCAAAATACAAATCATATAAATAATTTTACCTATTATTAATATTTCTTAAATAAATTGCACCAGAATTTTGAGCTTGTAATTGTGCTTGCTAAAAATGAATTTTTTATTTTATAAGCATAAAAAGAACAATTTCTTACTCTCATTCGATCAGCATTAAATTTTCGTAATTCTATTAAGATTTTTTCGGCTGATATCCAATACATAAAAGCAAATATAAGTCCAATAATACTAATTAAAATAATACAAAATTAAATTAATTATATATAAAATAAAATACCCAAAAATAATAAATGATACAGAAAATCTTTGACTTTCCAATGAAGCTAATAATGAACCAGATATAATAAGAAGAATTCCAAAAGCTAAAATATACCAAAAAAAAAAAAAAAAAAAAAATTTTTAACCAAAAAAAAAAAAAACAAACCAAAAAATGTTATAGATGATATTTTTCTTTTTCGTGCAATATTTTCAATACGTTCATTTGGTGAATTATGTGGATTAGCAGATGTTGATGTTGCCATAATTATATGTATTGCATTCATTCTTTTCTTTTTTTTTTACTACATATAAAAAAAAATAAAAGTTATGTTCTCTATATGTTCTTTTTTTTTTTTTGAATAATAAAATATTGATTGGTTGAAAAGTTTTAACCAATAATAAATGAATATATATTATTGTTATTTGTCAATTAATTTCAGACGATGTCGAGCAGCAATACAGAACGGTCAAATTTTCGTGGTAATCGACCACTTTCATCAAATCCACCACATTCAATTTGTTTAACTGATCGAAAAGTCGTTTCATTTACACATTTATGGACAATTGATCATTTTCAATCATATTTAGGTTTTTTTTTTTTGTTTTTTTTCTTATTTATTTATTTTTTGTTATAATCTAGATGATCCTCAATCTCCTCGTGTATTATTTAGTTCATATTTTTCACCAACATTTGGTCCACATACTGATACAAGGTAAAATTAATAATTTTTGTTATTTTTTAACTAGACAAAATAAATAAATTTTGTTTTTTAAGTTGGTGTTTAAAACTTTATCCAAAAGGTGTTAATGAAAAATCTGTTGAATATATAAGTTTATTTGTTAAATATGTTCGTGGTCGTACTGATTTATTAGCTAAAGCTGAATTTTCATTAATAAATAGTCGTGGAGAATTTCATATTGTACGTAAAACACCATATCATGTTTTTCCAACAGGTGGTGATTGGGGTTATTCAGAATATTTAATGCGTATGGTATTAACAACACAACGTAAATCTGAATTATTAAATTCAGATCAAAGTTTAAAAATTTTTGCACGTGTTATTATTGTTGGTGAATCATCATCATCAATAATACATGAAGAAAAAAAGAATACATATGATAGTTTAGTTTCATTATCAACACATTTTAATTCATTATTATCAACAAATAAAGATAATTGTTATGATGTTACAATTATTGTACGACCAGAACAATTTAATAATTTAATTTATGATAATAAATCAAATGATATACCATCATCATCGTCATCGCCAAAAAAAACTAATAATCGTACAAAACGTAAACGATATAGTTCAAATTCTGGTGGAAGTAGTGGTGCAGGTGAATCATCAGATGAAACAACTTCAACAATATCAGCTATTTCATCAATATCTACAACAACAACAACATTTTATGCACATCGAAGTATATTAAGTGTAAGTTTTTATATATTTATTTTGAAAATTTAATTAAGAATTTGAATAAATAAGATTTTTTTTTTTTTTGAGAAATATTTTTGTAATATGTCATCGTCACCTTTATGTTGTACTATTAAATAACATGCAACCAATTTTACATTGCAATTGATTTTTTGATTAACTAATAAGGCTCATTAGAGCTATTTATAGGAGTTCATTTTCTTTTGCTGACCTATATAAATATTAGTCTTTTGTGTTTGGAATTACGACAACAAACTACATCTCGAGCAAATTTGTTTTTTCGGAAGGTTCTTTTTGGAAAGAATTTTTATTAAAGCATTACGTTACTGCAATTTAGACTCAATAAGAAAACAAATAGTCCTATCAACAATTATACAATCTACACACTAAGAATTTTCAAGTCATTGGATGCAGTTCATCGAGTTACTTATGAATAAAACTACCTTTTTCCGAGTTTTTTAAAACAAGTGTATATGACGTTGTTTTTTTGGTCAATTTTGTCTGCAGAATCAGGAGATCATCGTTATAGTATTGTAGTAAGTGAAAATTGCGTATCTGTGGTAATGGACGGCTCTAATCATGATATTTAGAATTTAATATTATCAAAAATTGGAAATGTAGTTGTTCATAGATAACTCAATGTGTTCTATTCAATGACATTAAATAAACTGAAACAACAAATTTGTTAATTAAAAATAAGCTATGTTATTTATTTAGGCTCGTAGTCCTGTATTTGCTGCAATGTTTTCTCATTCAATGTTAGAAGATCAAAATTCTACAATTGAAATAACAGATTTACAAGCTGAAACTGTTCGTTGTTTACTTGAATATATTTATACATCGAATGTTGAAGAAATAAATGAACATAATGCCATAGAAATTTTTAAAGCTGCCGATAAATATGAATTAGAATTTTTAAAACAAAAAGCTGAATTAATTATGATTAATTCATTATCAATATCAAATTGTACAATGCTTTTTATTGTTGCTGATTTACATAATGCAATTGAATTAAAAAAACGTATATTAAATTTTATAATGCGTAATATAATTGAAATAATTGAAACAGATGATTGGCGTTTATTAGTTGAACAACATCCAGTATTAGCAACTGAAGCATTTGTTTATTCAGCTGAACATGCCGCATCATGTGCTTGTTCTTTGTAATAATTATTTCTTTTATTTATGTATAAATAAAAATAACGAACAAAAATTTATTTACAATCAAAAGAAAAAGGAATTCGATTTATGTTTAATTTGATTTCCTCATATATATATATATCTATTAATAATCATATAGTTTAATCAAATCGAGAGTATAAATCCTTTTGACAAGACATTTCATGACAATTTTGATTTATTAATTTTGTCTACAACATAATCTTAATTCAATCAATTTCAAAAACTATGATTCAACGTCAGCTGTACAAAAATATAATCTAATGAAAAAAAGTGATTATTTTTGTTTTCAATATGTAGAAGATAGGACAGATCTAGGATATTTATGATAGGAAAAACTAAGAAAAATCTTTTGAAATGAAAATGCTAACTAGTCATATCCTATTATTGAAGCAAATTCATGAAATCATCTTGCTAATAGAAGGATCATATGAAATTTTCGAAAAATAAATATTGAAAAACTTTATATTTTATTTTAAGATTTCATACATAAACATCTATCGTAATATCAAATTAATTCGGCTCAATTCTTTCATATCTCTATTCTAGAATCCTCCAAAAGTACTCTAAGTATTACGGGTTATGATATTTAATACAACGAAAGAATATTATTAATTTATTAGAGTTCGAATACAATAGACATAAAACAATTCTAAGTTTACATAGAACTTAACAATGTATGATGAAATTCATCACGAAAGAGATTAGTATGCTTGAATGCTTATTCAATGATTAAATGTTTTTACATTTTTCTCTGACAAAAATCTATTATAAATTTATAATAGTAATAGTTGATGAAAAAATGGAATGAAGATAATTATTTATAATCTCTGTATTTTTTTTTATCACAAAGACATTTGTCATTGTAAAATCAAAAAATAAAATTATCAATTATCATAATATTAATTTCGAAAGAATATAGAGACAATAGACAATATAAAAAAAAACGATTTTTTTTATTGATGACGACGTATAGAATTTAATGCATAAAGTTCTGATAATGCAGTTTGATTAGTTATTTTCATTTTTCTATGTTGACATGAAAGAATTTTTTTAAATGCACGACGAAAATGTTTATTACATAATGGATAAATAAGTGGATTAAATGTTGAATTAACATATCCAAACCATATTGATATTGTAAATATAGTATCTGATACACAATAATGACACCATGCAATAACTAAAAATAATATAAAATATGGTAACCATGTTATAGTAAATACACCAACAAGTAATCCTAATTGTCGAGCTGCTTTAAGTTCTTTTTTTAATGATCTTGAAAGACTTGGATTAATAATATAATCAAAAAATGTTAAAATATTTATTTTATGATCATTATCTATTGGTGTTATAGACACATCAATTTGATGATCATTAGAAATTATTGTTCGATTTTCTATATTATTTGAAGAATATGTTGATGGAATTGTTGTTGTTTGACTAAAACAAAAAAATAAATAAATCATTGAAATTATCTATTTAACTTATTGATCATAATAAATGTCCATCATTTATATTTTATACTTTCATTATTCAATATATTAAAAATAAGAATAAAATATATCATAAGATGTAGTTTACAATGTCACAGGAGAAAGAACTTTTAGTTTTTTTCAACCCCCATATCTTCGTGAAGGAAGTATCTGAAAATTTTGAGTCTATGACAACTTTTACTCGATTTATCAATATCTATCTACCTTGAAAGTTTAATTAGTGATCGTCGACACGTTTTTGAGAAATTCTAGATAGAGAGTTCTCTTAAGTATCATACTACCGGTCAGACAGCGAAATGGGCTACCCGACTCGGCCCAACCAAATATTTTGTCAGACTCAAGCCGAAGCAATGTTTGGGTCAATATGGACCGGGCCGAGCCATAAAAAAGTGGCCTGCTACCGACAATTTCTTTTTCAATTCGAATTACACTAGTATTGAATTTGGACCGTATCGAGTATTTACGCATTTTTTCAAATAGTTCTAGAAGAATATAAGCGATTATAGAGGCATTATTAGATTCGATCAAGTTCGGCTTTGGATATTTTCAGACATCATTAATTTTTTTTTTTGAGAAAATCTGCTGTCTTTTAGTTTTTTGAGTCATTTAATTCATTATCTGTAGATTTATCATAGAAATTTTTCTTTTAGTTTACTTTCACTCCTTAATTTTATTAATTAACTGAAAATGACTGTATTTAAGAATGAATCCGAGCGTCCGGATTTGTTGCATGTCTAATTAAGTACTTCTAAAAATAGCCTTTCATCTCTTCAATTTTATTCAAATCCAACGAAACATACTCACATGAAAATTATATTACAATGTCTAATCAATATGCACAATTTGAAAGTAAATTTGCTCTCAATGTTCGAAATTAGTTTGAACAAAATGTAACTGATTGGAAAACCAGAAGGTACATCTATTAAATAGACTTTTGCTTTTCAAATTTTACATTGTTTTTGTCTTTTTTCAGTTTTTGATGATTAAGCTAACAATTAGAATCAAATCAGAATTTATTTATTTCTTAAAATAATCTTCTTGGAATTTTTTTAGCAAATCTTTGAAAATCAACTTATTTTTGATCCCCGGCATCCGAAAATTTTGAACCTAAAACAAATTTTGTTTTACTAGTTGAGATCTATCTGTCTTGAAAGTTTTAACCATTTTGATCAAAGAATTTTTGAGATATTTTTTAAAAAATTCGATAAGAACTCCAAAGTGAGATTAAATTTCATCTTTCGTATGAATTATATATCATCATTTATTGTAGAGACGAAATAAGAGGAGTTAAACGCTTTTATTAAAACGTTTCGTATAATCATAAAATTGTAATACTTACAGATTAATATTTTCAATTGGTATTGAAAAATTTTGTTCCATTGGATTAATACATATTGTTTGTTGACATTCATCAGAAGTTGTTGATGATGTTGATAATGTTCGTGTTAAATGATTTAAATCAATAGATGGCATATTTGTTTGTCTATCAGCATATTTCATATTATTTGAAACACTTGAAGAAATTTTCATAAAATTTTTCTGAGAATTATTTAGTGGTAAACCTTCATTTTGACGTTGATGATAAGCTGTTATTGAAGATAATGATGAAAATAATATTTTAATAGGTTTTAAATGAGATAATCGAAAAGATGTTTTATCAATTGAAGATGATTCATCGGATTCTAAATGCCAAAGATGATGATTATTATTATTTTTTTCATTTGTTTGAATTAATAAATCACTATTAATATCAAATTCATATGATGGAATATTTGGATTTGCTATTATTGATTCATATGGATTAACAATAATTGATAATGATATTGGTTTTTCATTGATTTCATTTGATAATAAACATGTTGAATGTTTTCTTTCTTTATGATGAGAATTATAATATATTTGATCTTGTTTCATTTGTTGTCGTGTTGTTAATGATATACGTCTACCAAATTCCATTTTTGAACGTGTATGTATTGCAAACATAATACGACATGATATTATTATTATTGTTAATAATGGAATATAAAAATTAATTAATGCAGTTAAAGTTTTAAATAATTTATTTGAACGAAATGATGTATCACATTCAGTTGATTTAATAATATCACTATATTCAGGTATAATATGTGACCAAAATATTATTGCTGGTATCCATAATAATGATATTAACCAAACAATTATAATAAAACTCATTGCACGTTTAAATGTACGATTTCGAAGATAAAGTAATGGATGAACAACAGCCCAATAACGATCAAGACTTAGAAGAACAAGATTAAATATACTTGCAGTACTATAAGATAAAAAAAAAAAAACATTTTGTTTTTTTTCTTTTTTAAGAAAATAGATATTATAATGTACCTAGCAACATAATCAGTTGATAACCATATTTGACATAGAACAAATGAAAATGGCCATTGACCAAATATAATATTTGCTGCACTTAAAGGCATAACAAATATTCCAACAATAAAATCAGCAAATGCTAAACTAAGAATAAATAAATTTGATACGGCTCTTAAACGTTTTTCAATTCGTATTGCATAAAGTACAAGAAAATTACCAAATATAGTAAATATTGATAAACTAAATAATAAAAATCCTAAAAGAATTTTTTCAAATAATATATCGACAGATATTGTCGAAGAATTTGATATTATTAATGAAATTTGTAAACTAACATTCATACTCATTACATAAAAATATTTCATTGAATATCATAATAATAATAATTATTAGTTTTATTTATCATTCAATTTTTAAATAATTATTTTCTTTTAAATATACTAAAATAAAATAGACAAATAATAATTTGTCTTAATTATTTTCTTATTTATTTATTTATTTATAATAAAAATTCACTTACGTCAAAAACAGATGGGTTATTATTACTCAATATCTTTTACTCATTTATTTTGACGTCAAAGTTTAAATTCAATCAAGAATGAATAACAGTAAAAAATGCTTCTACTTTCTTATTTAAGAAATTCTTAAAAGACAAAAAAAAAAAAGGAAAATATCCTTCATTCAGACGGCAACAGGTGGCAAAAGGAAACAAAAAGTTTCTTGCAAGTACATAACCTATATCACAGTATTGAAAAGAAAAGAAAAATATCAGTAACATTCTTTATTATTTTCACAAAAGAAGATCTCAAGCGAGATGATTAATCTAGATTCTTTTTTTTTACTATTATTATTCTATTACTTTCTTTTATAGGACTTTAATATAATCTTCATGTCAGTTTGAAATATATATATATATGATATTAAAATAGAAATAATATAGACCGAGAAAGTGAGAAGAATTAAATATATAATTGATAGTGAACAACTAAAACAAAACAAATGACAAGAATTTTACATTAGGGAATAAAAAATATCTATTTATAAAAATCATTTTCGAAACATTGTGTTCTCTCAATTGAGTTTTCCTTCATTATGAGATCTATTTTCTAGTTATCATATCGAAGACAATGTGACCTACTGAAGTAGATCATAATAAAAACAAAACAAAAAAAACGTTGAAAGATTTCTACTCTATTTTGATTAAATAGACTAATCATTTTTTTTGCAAAGATTTCTTTCATAAGCCTACCGTCACTAAAGCGTGATATTATAATCGACATCAACAATGAAAACAAAAAAATAAGATTTCAAAAAACAAAATATAAAAATTTTCTAAATTCTCAAATTTACTTGCTTAGAAAATTCTTAAGAATTATATTTAATAGAAAACTATAAAATATCATTTTACTATCTTGAAGTTAATAATAATAATACTAAAGTACATCATAAATTAATGTTTGTTATATGAAAAAAATCTTTGAATATTTTTCATTGAAAAAAAACGGAAAAAAAGATTAACTCATTTAATTAAAATAGAATAGAAATATATTCAAGTATTTTCTTTTTGTTGTTCTATTTGGATTATGTCACTTCAAAAATATATTTAAAAAGAAAAATTATAAAATACTTCATCTATATGAATAATTTTCCTAAATATTTTCATTTCAAAGATCATTTATGTTCTTTTAACGAAACAAAAAAAAAATCTATATATATATATCTTACTTGAATTGTTCTGTATATTTTTTGTCTCGAGGTTTTTTTTTCCATCATATTACAAGAACATTCGTTTTTTTAGTATTTTTCCAGCATAGAACAACAAAGAAAATGTTACAGCGGGAACATCGATATGACAAAAGAAAATTGCCCATATGGTGCATAGAGAATATATATATATATATGACTTTTCCAATGTCTAGATTGTCAAATGTTGGCTATTAAAACTATTCCTATATAATTAACCTGACAGCATTCGTCATACGAACATTTCTTCTTTGTTATAAGACGTCAATTAAAAAAAAAGTAAATGTCTATGAAAATTTTCTTTTCTAATATTAAGACTAGACAAATAATAAAAAGAAAATTCATTATTTGTTTTTTTTTTGTCTCGAAAGTATGAATGAGTATTACCAAGATTTTGTTTTCTCTTTTAAAAAGAAAAAAATATAGATTTCTTACTTTGTCCATAGTTGAAAAATTGAATGAACATAATGAATAGAAAAATCTTAGAATATTCTACGTATCAAAAAGAGAAGATAAGCGATGGTACAAAAAAAAAAAAAAATATTTGTGTCTATTAATCAAATAAATAGGTTTATGTAAAAAAGAAAAGATAGAAGTTAATAGATATAACGAACAGTTAAGATAAATATTGTGGCAAGTTAAGTATTATACTTATGTTATATGTGTACTGCTAAACAGTTGTTATTTTCGTCTTCTAACTTGACTTTTCTTATATGTTTATGATCATTATTTGGATGGATTCTGACAAATATTATCGCTTTTTAATGCTTATTAACTTGCATATTAATCATCAATAAGCAAGTCATCTTCATCAACCTGCTCTCATCTTCTTTATCATTTCTGTATTTTTTTTCTTTATGCCACTTATCACTGTCAAGGAACGAAAAAAAAATAAAAGTACTCCTACAAACGTGACATACTAGAACAACCTAGACTTCTATATATATATATAGTTAATTCTTTAATCATGTTAGTAAGCACGATGAGAGAGAGAGAATGAAAACGGATGTGCCCTAGAAACAAGTTCGATTTTGATTAATCGACTTGAGAATTATATGTGGTGTTGTTTATTAATTATAATAAAACTATTTCAATAATATAAATTGTAGAAGATGATGATTGAATAAGAAGATTTTTTTCTATTAACAATATTTTTATTAATTTTGTCTATTTTGTTTAAATCTATTGATGAAGAAATATATATGAAAAATTTATTCGTCAATAATATTGCAATTGATTGTTATTCTTTAGATGTAAATTTCAAAAATAAAAATTCTTTTGTTGTTTTGTCTCTTGGTTCTTTTTTTTTTTAAGATTTTTATGTGACGATTTACATAGTATTTATGTTCTTTCGACAAGCGTCAACGACAATTTGATTTATCGATACTTACAATAATCATAGATGTAAAATAAAAGACTTAATGCAATAAACTATATCGAAAGAAAACTACCAGCAAAAAAAAAATATGACAGTCGAAGTACTTATACAAATACCAACAGATGGTTATTGTCATCTATTTAACAATTTGTTAATGTTCTACTGATAAATGACACAACGTACATCAATATTCAAAGAGAAATGTCGATTGATATTTATATGTTAAAAAAGAAACAATAATTTCTAAATATAGAACAAAAAAATTTTACATAATTATGTTACGATTGATTTTTATGAAATAACAAAAAAAAAAAAAACTTTTCATTCTATAAAACTGAAATTTTTAGAGTATATGTTTAGTAATCTACAATGTATGTATATTAATAAACATGACATTCAATAATAAACCTATAGAAGAATAATCAGAAAAATAAGAGAAACAAAAATGATGATATTAACATATTCATATTTATGAAAATAATTTCGTTTTTTTTTTTTTATATTGAGACCTTTTTCAAATTGTTATTATCTTTTAAGAGTATACACTTATATTAGATCAGATATTATGATTTGCCATTTTGAAGAAGAGTATGTCATAATTAGATTAATAAGTTCCATTTTTTGACATAA
>CAJNOP010001736.1:0-24716 GCA_905250075.1 Rotaria sp. Silwood1 | reverse complement strand
CTGGTAGACCCTGGTAGACCCTGGTAGACCCTAGACCCTGGTAGACCATGGTAGACCCTAGACCCTGGTAGAAACTAATAGAAAGTGAATTATTTTGTAATTCAGTGTTTTTGAATTATTTTGTAATTCATTTACGTCATTCAGTGAGAAAAAACCTATCCGGTTCCAACTCTGGACTGAATTTTTATTTACACAAATAAGCGCTCGGCCCCAACAAAATCCGTCGATCTTTTTCGGATCCGATGGCATCAAGATTCAAAAATTTTCGACGTAATCGGCTCTAGTTCCCAACGAGCTAATAATCAAGTGCTTTATAACGAACCCAATCGGGTTCCATCGACAGGATTTTATGATATTACAACATCAAGCTTTACCTCTTTGTAATTATTAAATAATATTTGTAATACTTATGACGAAGCAAAGATGTTTTTCAATAAGATGAATGATACATATTTAATCTGATAAAACAAAATAAAATTCAAATTTAGGTTTGCAATACGTTTAAATAAAATATTATCATTCATTTTAATGCAAGGTGCCAATACGATAATAAGTTTGATGTGATTTATTTCTTTTATCTTATATTTGAACATAGTGGCAAGGTAATATAAATATTTTTTTATCTGTTTTCTAATATTGATATAGTTTTTTAATTTACTTTTAATGTTATCATGAAATATTTTAATTTTTATCCAGATTTATTAGTGAACAATTGAATACAATAAATAAATGAAAATAAAGTACTTTTAAACTTTTTATTTTCAGATGATTGTATTTGAGAGAGAAAAAGAAGGTGACAAAATGTCTGTTGTCCGTATGTAAATCTAACGTAATATGACTTTAAGATTATTCAATCTGAAAATTAATGAATTTAAATATGTACTTTTCCAATAGGTTGAAAAGTGGCAAGAGAAGAATGATGTCTTTTGTTTGTCATGTATATATTCTAGTTTGTTTTGCAATCCGTTAAATCTTTAGATAGCATATTCATCTGAACTAATTTCAGACAATAAGTTATTGGAATTTTAGCTTCTAGTATCTTTTTTTCCTCGATTAAGAATAGATTTTATTCAAAAAAAAATCAAAAAAAGTCAGATATATGCAAGGCGTTGTTCATCAATGTTTCCAATCATAGAATGAGCACGGAGCTATTACAATGCATTTACCATTGACACACTTGGAACTGGTACAAAGTGGATATCTCCATGGAGGGCATTTGGCTTCACAGTAATTAGGATGAAAGCATGGAGCACATTCCTTACAAGACTCATCGATTTTCTGCGAGCAAGCAGAAATTATGTGACAGCGTCCATTAATGCATACTGATTGAGTACAGAATGGTCCATAGCCAATTTCACAATCAGCGCATACGAACGGATGTATACATTGACTGGCATTTGTGCATTGACAAACCGAGCACGGTGCAATAGGCTGACACTTGCCATTGATACACTTGGCCGATGCACAGAAAGGTCCACAACCGAGAGGACATGAGAAACGACAGAGATTCGATGAAACACATCCATCAGGCAAACACGATGTTAAAGATTGATTGGTGCTTGCAGGTGCACATTCAATGACGAGTACAGCACAAAAGATAAATAAAAAACTTTTTAAGAGCATAAATATACTTGAATACACTTTCTATATAAAATAGAATGATGAAGAAATGATTGCTGTATTTATATTAATTAGTTTACTAATAGATAGAGTTACACCCATTGATATGTCACGCTTCTTTTTCATTTCCTTTGATGTCATGCATCATATAGTAGGTGTATGTTTATCATGAAGGATGAACTATGACTCACTGAGAGAAATACTACGCATCTATTCTGTGCCTAAAACGATACATAATTTTCATTTACGAAGACATCTTTTGCTATTTGTTCTATTCTTGAAGCGAATCATCTCCAAAAAGCAGAAGTATAGCTTCAGTTTTTGTGAAGAATCTCAATGTTTTATAAATACTGATTAGAATGCTACAGCAATGGAATTCATCGCAATGCTCAACATTAAAATTATACTCATGAAACTTTATTAGTATAAAGAATAATAATTTAAATAGAGGTCAACAAATGTAAATAATGATACATTCCATGACAAGAAAAATTAAATATGAGTATAACTATAAATATGTAGTAAACACTTCCACATGTTTAGAACGCATTATTATGAGAGCAAACTGTAATTGCTTGAGATATTTACCACAAACTATATAATTTTTACTTGTTTTGAACCTTCTATCTGCAGTATTTGATCATAGTTCCTTAGTTTAATCACCTATGCATTGATTCCGATAGATTTTTATCGTTAATACGCCGCTCTCCCCATCGGCAGCAATATGTAAGGCTACATTACATGCATGTATGAATGAAAGTGTGTAAACTATGAAGAAGAAGTACTCTCCTTTTCCCTTTATTACATGGTTTTTTTATCGACTAATTATAATGACATCCTATCGATCGTTCGTACAAAGAATCACACGCAACAATTTTTTTCTGATTGAAAATCAATTTTGAAATAAAAATAAGTTATTTATTACCTCTCTAAAGGTCGCATCAATTGTCTATTTGTACACAGTTAAACGGTCATTGACTTTGAAGTTATGTCACGTGATATTTTTGTAATCAAAGTTGATTTTAAGATGTTTAGCAAAATTCATCACAGTATTAGAGTTGAACATTTTAACCTTGGGGTGGCCTGACAAGTCCGAAATGTCCTCAATACCGGTCATGATTAATTACCTCGACAGGAAATGTTTTTCAATCACGTCTGGACCAGCCCAGAAACTTCTTGAACTCCATTACGTCTAGTTCGTTTGTCGATCTAACTCATCCAGACTGATTATTAAGACAGAAAAATAATAAACAAAAGAAGACGAAAGGTGTATTTGAATATCAAATCCGACATTATTCAATATCGGACGGAAATCCTGACGGTGAGTCATAACGTAAAGATCCACTCATGTTAATTTACACAATCTAAATTCCAGAGTAACTTGCTTTCATCTGCCAGACAATCAGAAATAAGTCGAGATCAAGTGATTGTGACTATTCTAAAGCGTATTAAATAGTAGACAGAACTAGCCTTAATTATTAAATGTGTTTGTCAAGGCTAGTATATTTTGTTTATAGACTGTATCATCAATTGTATTTTAGAAGTGCCTAAATACTAGCAACAACCCGTTTTATTTCTACTAAACTTTTATGTTGATTTATTACATTGATTAGTAATGAAAAATACGAATGAATGAAATGTAGCGTAAACAAATTTTCGATATTTGTACTATCTCCTAGATATAACCGATGATGACTAGTCATGCATCAAGACTTTTTGAGGAAAAGACTAGATTGGGCTTAGGAACACGACTAGTCTTTTTACTCATTCTTTGCTCATGTGAATAATATTTGTTACAACAAAAGATATTATTAATATTACGAAAGAAGAAACACTTTTTCCATTAAAAATATTCAAATCATAGCGTAAATTCAATATGTTAATGTCATTTTCTTTTAATTTAATTCCTTCTTCTATGAATTGTGTTCAACAGTACAATATATTGTTTACTTTGTTAAATTATTTCAAATTAAAAAAAGAAATATGATTATTGTTGTTAATGTCAAGATAGAACAACAGAAAAAGTAACTTTATTTTGTATAACATAAAGCTCTAACCATTTACAGATGAATGACAAAAAGGACAAACGTCAAGACGAGCCATTTCACTTTCTAAGCCTCGATGTTTGCAAGCTGGACAAATCCAAAAACCATATTCAATAATTGGCTTGCCACTAGCAATACATGGTGGAAAACGCCAGTCGCATGATGGACAATTGAGACACCTGAAAAAATAGAAACAAATTCTATGTAAAATCAAATTTTACTTGAGAAGTACAAATAAAAGATCATAATCTAGGATTTTGGGAAAGGATACAGTGATTGTTGTGAAAATCTACAATTTAAAGCTCATCCAAGATGATATTAACTGATTTTTCGGTCATTTTTTGTTGAAAATAATGCCTTCAAAGAAAATTTGACCGTCTCTTCGCTTGCTTCTTCACTGACTCAATAAATTGAGATCAAGATCCTTATTCAAATAATTAATAAAGAATTTTTTCTGCTTTAATTTTATATTTTGGTCATACTATGGAGAATCATTAACATTTTATTCCGATATTTTCTATTATTTTTCAGCTGCACAGTGAAAAATCTTTTTTTATATTTCATTAAAAGATATGAAAATAATTGCTAATATGAAATAATTCATGCACGTTTGCTTTGTCTAGCAAGTGACTTAAATCAAGTCTGAATGATAAAATATTTAGTGAAAAGTTCTATATCACTTGTCCTTTCTAGAGTCCATCGAATTGGTCTCAAATTCAAAAATTTTAGATCCGATGAAAATTCTTCGATAATTTTCTACTGCATAAAGAAATATATGCATGCTTGTAGAAAACGACTTGCTCTATATCATAGTTTATGTATCGAATATGACGAAGGTGACCGTCACGTATTAACATACGAATAGTACAGAATAGAATTTGATAATTCACAAATTATTAGATAGAGCAAGCCTATATAAAGTGCATTCTTTAATTGATAGTCGCCTCTTTCCTATCGAACATTTATATAATATTAAATTGAAATTAGTTTCAGAATAATGAATAACATCATCAAAATCAACTCCTATCTGAAACTTGAATACAACACTCAAATGTTAATTTCTTTCACTGAACATTTCTTTTTTTTTTTTTGTGTTTGTTACAATAACATACCAATCATTAATTCTAGTGCTACATTGTGGGCATTGTCCCGAGAGTGTAGGACGTTTGTCTTTTGGTTGTGAACTGAAAAAAAAGTAATTATAAATGAAAGAACAAAAAAACAAAATCAATTCTTCCGAGAAATTATATAATAATACAAGAGAAAAAAAAGAAGTCAATAACATAGATCAAAGTGATTTACTAAAATATCCTTTAATTCCAACAATAAATGTTACAAGTACAGTCATAATTAAAACTCCTATAATAACTATACCAAAAACATATGTTAAAACTAAATTTGTATATAAACGATTTGAAAGTTGTCTTGCTTCATCATTAAATTGAGAATTATTTCGTTTTAATAAATGTCGAATTTTTATTGATTGAATAAGACAAACAATACCAGCAAACATCCAAAAAAAACTTAAACAAGCACATAATGATGCTTTAAAATAATCTTTAATTGGACTTTCTTCTATCATAATTTGATTTTTTGAAAGTCGTTTTTTCTTATCAAAACAATAAGGTCTATCAAGTATTGGTGATGATTCAATAATTGGTATACAATATTCTTCTTGATCATTTTTATATAAATTCCAATTGAATATATGATTATAATGAGTCCTTTCCCATGAAACAAATGCACTTTTATCTAAATAACATGCATCTAGTGGTTGTTGATTTGATTGATTCATTGTATAAAATGGCAATCAGAAGGTGTCTTGCCATATAACTCACAATGTGAAAAAGAGAGAGAGAGAGAGAGAAAAAATGAAGAAGAACGAGATTTTGATAACAACATACAAAAGAAAGTGTGAAAAAAGAAAAGAACAAGCAAATGATTCTGCATACTGATTTCTTATTGTAACATACCTAAGAAATATTTGAAAGGCCAATTTTTGATATTCTTTTCGATCTTCTTCATTTATTGATGGATCATCTTCAAGTTTAAGAAATGCTTTACTTGCTGTATTAAATGCACCACATGATGTTGCACAAAGTGCTAAATAAATAAATAAATAAATTTCAAAAAAAAAGAACATTAATTTCATTTCTCTCAAGTAATAATCACACCACCACCCTAAATAAAAGTCAATTTTCGTCAGAAAAAAAAAAAAATCGCAAAAGTGAAAAAATAGCCCGAGATACGATCTTTCATGAATAATATAGTTTTTTTTTTTGCACCTCATTTTTCAATGATTTTTATGACCTTCTATTTGAAAAATGTACTTGTTTTCAGATTGTGCATCCTAGAATTTTTTATCAAGGTCGATGGTTCAGTTTCAATAGTACAAACAAAAAATAATCAAGATTTCAGTTTTATTTCTCAAAAAAAGTTTCTTTGAAATCAATGATTTTGAAGTTATGTTTTATTTTTCGAGATTTTTTTATGTGTCTATTATTATTGCAAAAAAACAATATGTTCGATAGATAAAATAACAAAGAGAAAATGACGAGAAGATTATAATTGTTAATGATCTGTATAATGTTTTCACTAAGATAAGAACCATTTGACCTGAAACCTTTTGAAAACATTCGAAGTACTTACGAGGGAAGGGCATCAACTGTCCAATCGCTTTTGAGCCGAGACTATGTGCATTATGTAGACCCAAATGAGGTATGAATGCCCTGAAAGCAGTTCGGGCCGCTAGCTTATTGCTATGGAGATAGTGCACTTTTACAGTATTTTTAAATAAATGCCGTAGTCCCCCTCAGGAATACAGAACAACTGATTTGCGAATTTCGACTTGAAACTTTGTATAGAGACAGACCTTAATGAGAATAGTTTGCTGTGAATATTTCAGATTTTTTCGCCCTTTCTATCCTAGGATACAGTTATGAATAACTTGTCTATATAAACTGGCAGATTTGATGTTCTTATTTTAGGATAGAAGCAGATGAAAAAATCTTAGAAACATTCAGAATAAACTATTCTGATTAAGCTCTGTCTCTATTCAAAGTTTCAAGTCGAAATTCAAAAATCAGTTTTTCTGGTGCCCCTGAGGGGGACCACGGCATTCATTTTTAAAGAATACTGTAAAAGTACACTATCTCCGTAGCAATAGGCTAGCGGCCCGAACTTTTTTCAGGGTATTCATAACTCATTTGGATCTACATAATGCACATAGTCTCGGCTCAAAAGCGATTGGACAGTTGGGACCCTTCCCTCTTTAGTTACATTTAACAAGAAATTTTAGTGATTTTTCGGCAAAAAAATTTTTCACTTTCCTTTGCTTCCTATTGTGCATAGTTTATCGCTGGTACAATCTTAAATTGATCTTTCCGATTTTAGGTTATGCAAAACTTGAATAGTCTCCGGTTTCAGTAAACAATTTTTGGTATCATGGAACTCTATGTGTCATTCTTTTTCTCCGCAAAATGCGAATGAAAAAAAAAACGTCCTTTACAAGACACTGTAGTCTGACGTACTCTTATAGATAAAGAAAATTAAATCTATAGAATGAAGGTCACAGTGAATTTCCGATTGCCAATGAGCTGATTTATTAAATATCTTTGGGAAATTTCATATGTGATTTGAATGCATCTGATTTAAGATCAATTTTTGAGGGTGTACTTGAAAAGATTATTATCAATGTGATATATTACCTATAAGATTGTAAATTGTTTGAACAGGAAGAATATCTTCATATTCAGTTAGAGTAAGAGCAGATCGTAAAGCTGCTTCAGGATTATTTGCTTTAAATTGACGTTGAGCAAGAATATAGAAATGATAAGCTTCAGCAGGACGCCAAACATTATCAAGTAATTGTGTATCAGAAACACCTCCTGAACCAGTTGTTTCTTCTGTTAATAAACCTTGCAAAGCATCAGATGCCTATTAAAAGAGAACAAAAAAAAAAGAATCAATTGATTGATTTTTATTCTGTAGTGAAATTAATATTATTTTATTTATATATATATATACCGAAATAGCTGCTGTTGACTTTTTTTCTCTTCGTGATGTTGTTTTCATTGCAGTACGATATTGTTCAACAAGTAAACCACATAAAATATACATTTTTTTCTTCATTAATAATGATCGATTTTCTTTACTATGATTTTCAGCAATCTAAAAAAAAAAAATTCAAATAATAATAAATAAAATACTTTAATTTTTTTTTGTTTTTTTATATATTTATTTACTTCATAGAGAATTTTTGCTGCTTCTAAATAATTAGCAGATTTTTTATATAATTCAATAGCATCAAATGGTTTATTTTGACTAAGTAATGTTTTTGCTTGTCGTGTTAATAAAGCTTTAAGATCACTTAAATTATAATGACGAGCTAATTCTATTCCCATATCCCATTGACTTAATTCAATACACATTTGTACTGCTTCTTGTATACGATTACACTGAATTTTTCAAAATAAATATTCATAATATAAATAATAATATAAATATTAATTTACTCGTTTATATGCATCAACTGCTTGTTCACATAATCCAACACCAGCAAATGTATCAGCTATAGGCTATAACAAAAAAAAAAAAAAATTTAAATTTAATCGAAAATAAAATAAAACTATTACTTTAAGTAAAGGATCATTTTCTTGTAATGATTGACTAAGTTTTTCTAAAGCACTATAATCATCTATAAATGTATAACAATAAAATAATTGAGAATTATTTCCACTTTGTTCATAATATTTAGCAGCTGTAGCCCTTCGTAAAAGAAAACAAAAACAAATATACAGTCAAAGACAAAAAGTTTAAACGAAAATGTATTTTTGATTTTTTTCTATAATAACAAGCATCTAACTGAAATCCAAAATAGTGATTCCGATAGCCAATGAAGAGCTCTATCAAATGCATCCTATACCAGAATTATATAGCAAGGTTTCTAGAAAACCCAAAACCGTATTTTTCAGGCCTCAGAAGACTTTGTAATAATTCGTTTCTAACAGTACCAACTTAAAGAACACAAAATTCTGAAGAAAATGAAGGATCGCCGCCTTTCCTTTCAAAATTTATAAGCATTACAAAAACTGGAAAAAAAGTGAAATTTATCAAGAAAGGCGGCGATCCTTCATTTTCTTCAGAATTTTGTGTTCTTTAAGTTGGTACTGTTAGAAACGAATTATTACAAAGTCTTCTGAGGCCTGAAAAATACGGTTTTGGGTTTTCTAGAAACCTTGCTATATAATTCTGGTATAGGATGCATTTGATAGAGCTCTTCATTGGCTATCCGAATCACTATTTTGGATTTCAGTTAGATACTTGTTATTATAGAAAAAATCAAAATAACTAACCATTGTTGTCGATCATAATAAAAATCTCCTAATTCATTCCATGCTTCATTTTGCATAGCATCACTAGCTATAGCACCTGATTGAAGAATTTGTACAACACGAAACCAATCACCTAATTTACGTCGTAATTGATAAGCTAAATCCCTACAAATTGATAATCAATTAAACACTTTTTGGAAAAGAAAATTTTATTATCATTTGATAGGAAATTTTCTCTGCTTTCGAAGACGAAAATAATTCTACTTCTATAGACTATTTCCAAATATTTGCAATAAAAATTTTAGCCCCGATTGGATACATGTCATCATATAATAGAATACGATCCTATGAGGAAATTATAACTGTAAAATTCGACTCAATTTTTTTAAGAACATACTTTCGATCCATATGTACATAAATTTTTTCTACTTCATCATCTTGTTTAAGAAATGCTGCAATTTCTGCACGTTTTAATTGTTCACCCTAGAATAAAAAAAGAATAAATTCAAAAGACATATTTTTTGTTTTAATAATCTACTTGAAATTGTTGTAAACGTCTTAAAAATTGTAAACCATAATAATCATGAATTTTTACAAAAGCATGTTCAGCTACTTTAATATCTAAATGATTAAGTGCTTCTTCAGCTAAAGTACGCCTAAATATAAAAAATTAAATTTTTTTTTTTTAGTATTTATATATTTAATTATTATTTATACCATAATTGTGAATGAGGATCTTTTTCAATTAAACTGCTCACTTGTTCTAATGGTAATTTTTCACAAGCTGTTTTCATATCTCTTAATAACTTTTAAAGAAAACAAAAAATTATTAATAAAAAAAAATTTAATATTTTTCTTTTTTACTTTATTATCATATATTGTTATATAATCTGATGATGGAGCTTGTACACCTTTAACATGCATTTTCATTATTTCATCCAACATAACAACTTTAACTTGTAAATTATTATAATCACATATATAACCTGAACATGGTACAGCTTCTTCTATATCAGTACCACGTACAAATGATATTTTTGTTTTTTCCATAACTGCAAATGAATCAGGTAAATCCTAATAGATGAAAACTTTTATTTTATTTTATTTTATTTAATATATTAATTTACATTTGCCCAAACAACATTCCAAACATCAGTTTTTTTAAAATTTGCTATATCTTCTCGTGGTTCTTTACTTTCCATATCAATTAACATACAATTTCCATTTGTATCAATAATTGACATTAATCTATAAAAATAAATCTTTTCTTTTGTAAAATATAATTAATTAATTAATATATATATATATATATTTACGTTGCTATTGAATTAAGTGCAATTTTACTTATACGAAATTGACATTCAATTTTTTCCATTAAAGTACATGCTGGAAGTGCATAACGAAGTACAACACCAGATGTTCGAGCCTAAAATTTCATAAAAAGATTTCGATCAAATAAAGAATATAATTCAAAAAAAAAAAAAAAGATAATGATAAAGTAAAAATTTTATAGAATCTATCTCAGATTTTTTCGTATAATGAGAGAAAACATTTGTAAATTGTATTTTGTACTTATACTAACATTAATACATCAAACCTACCACAAAGAACCATTTATCTGATCCACATATACTTGTTATAGGATCTTCTGTTTCCTATTTATAAAAAAATAAATAAAATAAATCAATAAAATATCTATTACCATGCCATCTAAATTTGCCATCAAACTCAATTGAAGTTCATCACCATGTCTTACTGTTGCTGGATCATCAATTTGAATAAATCTAAACGAGAAACAAAAAAATGCGAAAACCTCGGATTTAAATCTGAGTGTTAGGTGTACTTCAAAAAGTGAACAGGTATATTCACTTTGTTTTTTATCATCTGAGACATTTCTAGGCAATTTACTTTCTGGATGCAGTTTTTGTACATTTTGAGACCTTTTTCAGGCGATGTTTTGTTAGAAAGCTACGATTTGGTTCAAAACTAATATCAGATTCAGAATCAGCGTTAAAAACTGAGTCGATTTATATATGTTGTGAATAATTCTGAGAAAAAATTTTTTTTTTTGAAAAAAATCCCTGTACCCCCCCTCAGGGATGGTCTGGTCAATAATGACAATTTTTTCGATAACTCAGCCATTTCGTGACGGATCCTTCTCATCTTCGAACTCGACCGAGACATTGTTAAGACTGAACTGTATAGAAAATTTCATCATGATCTGACTCTCCTTTCGAAAGTTATCGTGTAAACGGTCGGACGGACAGACACACTGACCGATTCTATAGCGTACTCACTTTTTGAGTACACAAAAAGACTATTAGCACGAATTTCTATCAAACATGAGAAATATTAATTCTATAATAAACTCTTGATTTTGATAATAAATTTTATTATTTATTTATAAAAATTCATTTTACTTTTCATATGGTTGTTTTTTAATCATTTGTGAACCAATAAATCCACTAATACCCCATATAAAAATTAATGATTTAGCAGATATTATTGCATAAGTTTGTGTTACATAAATATGTATCGGTTGAAATGGTATATATTTTGATTCAATTGTAACACCAATTGAATTACATAATAATATAACATGTGTATCTGTTAATGTATTATTTGTTGATGATGCACGTTCAATAAAACTACCAATACAACAATATGAACCATAACCACCAAGTGTAAGTAAATTTCTAACATATCGATAATGTACCTTTTGATTTTAATTTAAAAAAAAAAAATTTAATTTAATACATAAAAAAACATATTGTTTTTTTGTACTTCATTTGTTTTTGTATTCCAAAATACAACAATATGTTCGGGTCTAGTACATGTATAAAATGAATAAATAACTGTATCTTGAATATAACACCACTAAAAAAAAACGAAATTTATTTATTTTTTTTTTTTTAATTCATTACTTTATAATCTAATCGACAATTAGCAAAATAAATAAAATTATCAATTGCAATAACAAGTCGAAGTGAATGAGCTTCCCATGCACAATCAGAAATACTTTTACCAGTTACTTTTAATGAACGTAAATGCTAAAAATCATTAAATATAATTTATAAGTTTTTTTTTTTTTTATCTTTCAATATCAACCTCTCCCCATGGTGAATAAAAATGAATAAAATTATGTATTTTATCTCCTGTTGATTGATAACCAGCAACAGCTAACATTGAACCATTATCATTCCATTTAACTGATACAACATGCATATCAACATCAAGAACAATTGGTGATGGATCATCTTCTCTAGACATTAATTGCATAGCACCATTTTCATAACATATAACAAGACTTTTGCTATTCATTGACATTAAACCATTTCTTCCATCATACCATTCAATACCAGCTATTTCAGCTGATGGTACACCTTCACGAATACAAAATATATGAACTGGACCCTTTAAAAAAAACAAACAGTTAGAAAAAAAAAAAAAAAGTTCATTTTTTTTTTTAAACAAACTATATAATTAAGTTTGAAATCATATATATGTATTTCACCACGTACAAAACCAAAAAGTAATAAATGACTATCTGGTGACCACTAAAATAATTAAAAATTAATTTCAAACATTTTTGATTTACTAATATTTTCATATAAAGAACATCAATTATATTAACTCAATAAAAATCAATGGAACCAAATCTAACAAAGTGAACTAGACTCGATTATCAGAGATAATCTTATTTATTAAAAAAATATTTTCAATTCAGTTTAAACAAAAAAATTAATCATACCTCTACTTTTGCTAATTTATTATTTGTTAAACTTTTTCCAGCTATTCTTGATCCTTCAACTGATCCAATAATTACATTTCCTAAACAAATTATTAGAAATATTGTTTTTTCTTTTTCTTTCTCTTACCATCTTCATGACCAATACAAATCATTTGTCCACTAATATCCAAAAAAATAATTTTAATTTTAATAAATCAATTTTTTTTTTTTTCTAAAAATAAAACATACTTTGAATTCCATTTCATATCACTAATACGATTTTTTGTTCTATTATTAAGCATATCTTGTACAAATTCATTTTGTGGTCCATCAACCCAAACAATAACTGTTCCATTAGCATCAGCTGTTGTTAATTTTCCAAATTGTTCATTCCATGCTATACTTGATATAGAACTTACATGACCTTCTAATGTTTGATTTTTTGTTAATTGTGCTTGACCAGCAACACCACGTATACGTGCATCACCAACTAAAATTATTTTAAATAGAAAAAAATAAAATAAAATAATTTTTTTTGTCGTTTTACTTTCAGGTATTTCTAATTTAAGAACTTTAACAAGACCATCAGCACAACCAGCTGATACATAACCATCAACTGCATTCCATCCACATTTTGTTACTGGTGTATCATTTGGCATAGCAATACGTTTAGCAAGATGAACAAACATGATTTTTCTATTTGAACAATATTCTGAAATTAAAAAAAAAAAAAAGAAGAATTGTGTTTCAGCCATAAGAGTAATCAATCATATTCTTGTAACCTAGCAATAATATCTATTTATCTTTTATTTCATTGGAAAATATTTCCTCCAATGATAAAAAAAAACCAAATATGTACATAAGTAAAGAAAGTAGAATAATAATAATAATAGTTTATTTTGTTTTTGTCTTTTTACTATTGAAATACAAGAAAAATGCAGTATTGGCGTTTAGCTGGTTTAAAGTTAGTTTTTTTCTAATTAATTTATATTTCTTGACTTTTTTTTTTTTAGTTATATTCAATATTCGGCAGTATGTGCACGTACACTTCGTCGTTGTTTAAAATCTAATATAGCAAAAGAAGCTATGAAACGTGAAGAATCATATGTTCGTGTTAGTAAATGGCAAAGTGGAAAATTATCTGATCAAGTTTATCCACCTAGTATATTAATTATAGAATGTTATTTCTAATACATTGAATTATTTTTTTATTTCTAGAAACAGAACAAACATCATAGAATGCATCCCATCAATGATTAAGATAGACTTTAGTAGTATTATTTGATGATTTTCTTTTTTTTTGTGATCCGGATTTATTTCTCTTATATTTGTTTTCTAAAATAGAAAAAAATAAACATCATTATTATTCCCAAAGTGTGTGTGATTGAATTTGAATTTTAACTAATTTTATTTTATTCATAAGAATTATTTACATGAATGATAATTTAATTTTTTTTTTTGACACTATGTAGTAAAGTTACAATTTTTTTCGTGAATAAAAAGTAGAATTTAACTATCCTATTTGTATAAAAATTAATAAGTAATTATAATTTATTTTATATAAAATTAAAAATTTATCAATCAATGATGAAAAAAAAAAAAAATCAAGAATAGTGAAATTTGTCAGATGATTGATATATAATTCTAGTTTGAGTTCGAATCATAAGATTTCGTATTTTGAAATTTTATTACATTTTAATTAAGTTTTTTTTTTGTTTTGTTTTAAAATTACAAAAAAATAATTCAACATTATTGCATAGTTTTGAAATTCGATTTAATATAACTAATAATAGATCTAAATTAATTTTTATGTTGTTGATTAAAACTTTCATATTTAATATAAACATAACTTCATTATTGAATGAATATTTTAGCAATTGAATTGATAATAAAATTTTTAATCTGTACGATTGACTATGGTTTTGGATCATTTTTTTTTTATCTAAAATAAAATGTTTTCTTAAATTGTTGTTATATGAGAAAAGTTTAACAAATGTACAAAAAGCAAGCTTCTCACAATAGAAAAATACAACAGAAAATAATTCTTATATTTTTTTTCTTTTAAAGAAGTATATAAATTAACTTAGAAAACGAATATCTAGTAAATATATGTTCAATTTGAGTATTTGATATGTCCATAAGAAAATGAAAGAATAGAACAAACACGAGTTTATATAAAAAAACATAATTTTCAATTTAAAATTATAGACAACGTTTAAGATTCTGCAATGCATTGAATATGCCTGAATTTTTTTGTTGAAAATTTGTACTATTTAGGTGAATATTCATTGATTGAGTACTATTTACATTGGTGCTTAGTGTTACGTATTATTTAAAGGTGATGTGGATAGAAAGTGATATCAAAACTGTGATTTTAAACATTCAACTTACTTATTGGAGGTCTCTTTTTGTAACTTTCTCCTGATTTGTTTTTCTACGAATGACTGTGTGAGGGTGTGAGTATGGATGATTGAAGAAGATAAAATTACAGTCACATCCATATCCACACCCATAAGCAGGATTATAGTGAAGCTTTACAAAATTATGAACTAACACTTTATCATTATCTCATAAATGATAGTGCTCGAGCTGCTACATATAACAGCATTGCAATGATTCATTAGCTGTTAGGAGATATGCTTCATGCTTTGAACAGTTATCAACAAGTAATACCTACGTATTTCACAAACAATAGAATGCACTAATCGAAATGAAGAATTGACCGCAGTTTACAGTAATATTGCCAATGTATATTTAACAATCGGTGATTTATCTGAAGCAAAGGTTTATTTTCAGAAGTAACTCGAATGCGAGGCGAAATGTGAAGTGGAAGAGATCCTTGCTAATCTTTGATGAAATTTGTGCATACCCTTTAGAAGGGTGTAGGTGTTGAAGACAAGAAAAGAATCCAAGATGAGGAAAAGAGAATTAGAGATAAGTTTGTTCGAAGGCTGAATAATAGATCGAAATTTCTTCATAGACAGAAAAAGTCGACAATAACAATGAAGATTTTTGTTATACATTCATCATGTTTAATGTAGGCATATGGATGTGGGTAAAACTGACAGTCTGACTCCACGCAAACAAAAGGGCAGACCATCACACTAAGCCAACGCTTTGACTCAAATTATTGTTAAAAGAGATAAAAGGTTTTTAAGATGTAACTCAAAGAATGGCACGAATCGAAATATCTTGACAACTCTATATTTAACTCATAATTATTTATTAAATAATTCTCATCAAACAGATAAAACAACGATGTATGATA
The DNA here is from genome assembly GCA_905250075.1 of Rotaria sp. Silwood1. NCBI lineage: Eukaryota > Metazoa > Rotifera > Eurotatoria > Philodinida > Philodinidae > Rotaria > Rotaria sp. Silwood1. Next base: position 8,720 of record CAJNOP010001736.1, on the reverse strand, counting down.
GACTCTTATTAAGTCATGTGTTTGATTGAAATCTAGAATCAGTTAATAGACACTAATATACTAGGATTCATCTTCATATTATAACGATCACTCCTACAAAAATATGTTGGACAGCCGTTATACATTGACACTTTAAATGCTGTTCGGCAGTTCAACATACAAACCTTTTATTAGTTATTTTAAATAGCTTTGAGACAATGTCATGAGATTTGTTAAAATACCTTATTAGGGAGATCTATACTGAGAAAAACAGTATTAGAACAGCACGATAGAAAAAAAATACTACTCACGAAGGTGAAGTTCAATCACATTTACTTCAACGAAACAGAACTAGAGTAATGATAGTGTGAGATTGAGTGTGATCTCTTCATATTCTAGTGTATCCGCCTACAGTAAAACCTTTTTATTGTGAACATTCTCGAGATCATTCAAAAATGTTTACTAAACTGAGATGTTCGCTTTAAAAATTTGAAGTACAATTTGTTGAGTAATGAAGAAAACATTACAGAAAATAATGTTTCAAGTACGATACAAAATTTAATTGTTTTTAAAAACAATCTTCTAATTTTAATGTATCTTATTATACAAACCATTCATAAGCTTGATTATCTCGTTTTTGTGCATTGACATCTTTTAATTTTCGTCTAATATTTTGATTCTGACTTATTTTTTCATCACTAAAATATTCTATTTTATGTTTTCAATGACTTAATACAGAGTCTAAGTTTCTAGCAATATCACATGAAATACTATTGTTCCATTTCTAATTTGATGATAATATTTCGACAAGTTTGACACAAAGTTGTTCATGTTGTTTTAGAGTAATCTATTTCAATGGCTAAAGGCCAAATAAATTCTTATTAGTTCTCTTCAGTCATTGCTATTTATCATCTCGTTCATTTGAATATGTCTATTTCTAATATATTTACATAAATTTTTCCCGCTGTTTTATTGAAATAGGGTCAAACAATATTTAGATTTCTATTTTTGAGTAAATACACGTTTCCATGAAACAAAAATCTTCTAACATATAAATAAATATTTCATTATATCACATTCGGAAATATATAACTTATAAAGATCTGTTCTCTTGAAAAGAGAAAAAATAATTGAATAACACACATATGGCAAGGAAAAATGAATCAAACGTGAAAAAATTGGAAAACTAAAAGAGATAACACGATACTATTAACGTCTTTCTTTTTGTAACTGACATCTTGCATTGACCATCAAGGATTTTTAGTTACTTTATTCTTAATAAAAGCTCGAATACTTTTATAACCTATTCATTCATTCAATCAATAATGTACTTTATCATGAATAGGTTGTCATTTTCTTCAAGCACAATTTATGAGTAACATCGATAACAGCCGTCTTTCATTTTTATTGCTCCCTTTTTCATTTCTTTATGTTTTTTACGATGTTCTGTTTCTTCAATAATTGAATTAGTGTATTTTGAAAATATTTATATATTTCTTTTCTTCCTTTTTTTCATGTCTTCAATCTCAAATTGATAAACTTAAATTGTGTACAGAAATCTTTACTTTTGTCTACTTGTAAATTATAATGTGTCTTTGATTCAATCTTAGTCGTTCTTTTACACTATTCTAAATTATTTATCTGAAAGATGGAGTTCATAGTGATAAACTATACATATCCATATACATATTAGAAATGCTTAGTTTCATGTATATCAAAAAATTTCGATATATTAATTGAGTGTTTAGTTAGAAATATCATAGTGTATAGTCATAGGTAAAAATCTAGCGAATTCAAGCAATCCTGCGAGAGAATATACTTGAATTTTAGTTTCACAATTATCTTTGAATTATCGAATCTTGTTCTATGTAACAAAAAAAAAGGTGTCATACTGAAGTTTTTATGGTTTTAGCATAATCTGTTTTTTTCTTCAAATTTTGTTTTTTGTTCCAAAAAATGATCCCATTCGCAGAAAAATAAGCCCATTTAAACTATTTATTCGACTTCTATGGATATGCTTCTCTCTCTGGAAAGTTGTTCTTAAAATAAACTTAAATACATAAAAATTAATTTATTAACTAACTCAATAATAAAACTGAAAATGATACGATTCGAATGCATACTTTTCTGCTTAATGGTTAAGTGACCGGTAAAACGTTATTAGCAATACATTAAGTAGTGTCGGTCGCTTACTTTTTACTATTATTAATGTATGAATAAAGATATTCAAGATTGATATTAATATAAATTGCGTTCAAAAAATGGAATTTGTTTTTTTTTATTTGTCATCATTCTTTAGTTTACCTAGAACCTTTGATGATTTATTGATAAACAAATGAAACCTTTATTCGTTGATCGAAATATTGATTATATGAATAGTTTTGATTCACATATCCTTAAAATATTATCAAAAATTAGATTAATTTGTTGTTTCGTTTCTGAAAGCTTTTTTTTCTATTCATTTATCGATAATGAATATTTTATTATATTTACATCATCCTATCACACATATCTTAGTAACTTCTTTACTGAAAGTTTTAAAGATATCAAGACAGATTTATCGTAGTCAATATGATAAAAAACTAGATATGAGTGACATATTCAAGTGCTCCATTAGGGTTTAATAAAAGATTAAGTGTGAATCAATAGAAGAAGCAGCAAAGAACTCAATAGGAAACATGTAATAGAGTAGTGTAAATATCGTTTGAATAAGTCATATGTATAAACGAATAGAAAAAAAATTTTGTGGAGAAAACATGCATTTAAATATCCATAGAATGTATCACGAGGAACATTTTCTTGAACGATTCATTTACATTTTTGATGAGAAAAAGCGCGCTTAAGCTCTAGCAAAAACATGCAAGTTGATAAAAAAAGACGTGCATTCAAATGTTGTTTTTTTCTGCAATTTTTTTCATGAATAGTTTTATCATTTTGTTAAAATCAATAGATTTAACGATTATGATAAGAGCTATGTTATACCGCACTTAACGGTTTTCTATCATTAACTCAAGTATCAAAGCAATAAATTTTCTGCAGATAATATAAAACGAATAAGCATGCTTTGCCATTCATCAAGACATCTATTTGCATGTTTCAATGGTATTCGAGTGGAAGAAGGTTGAAAAATCTAATATTTGCTCTTGCATATTCATTTTTACTACTGTTCATTTTAGGTTTTTTTGTTAGTTGGGTTCTTTTTGTTGGGTGCTGTCATCGTACTAATACCCTGTGTTGTGGTTATTGCTCGACGTTCCAATTCCAAGGAATGTCCTGACCAAACTACAACGCTAGGGGCGACACCATCAGCAATAGTGGCAACAACATCTTCAATGACGACATGGAATGCCAGTGATTATCAAACAAACAGTGAATACTATCAGTCATTGGGGAATCCACATAATTTTGATCAATCGGATAATCTTCGTTTGGATCGTCTTTCATCGCCTCAATTTCATCCAAACAATGGGAAAAGCATAATTTATTTAAGACGACAATATCATATGCCTGATTTACGTGGATCAACAACAACTTTACACTGGCGCGACTTAGAAACGAACAAGACTGTTCAATTGACACGTCCAATTTGGGGTATACATGACCAGCAGGTAATTATAGAAGAATCGGATATATTTATTCAAACTGTTTTGTTTTTATTCGTTAGTTCTTTTGGGTAAAAAATGATGCAATTCTCTTCTTGTCTAATCGAGCATCATCACGTCTAAATCAAATTTTTCAACTTAATCTCACTGAGGATTTATCAACGATAACTACTTTCATCGATCCGATTCAAATAACAGATTATCCATTGGATATTGATAATCTTTTAGTTAATCGACAAGCATCACGTCTAGCATTTAGTTGTCAAGTTTACCCAAACTTAACGATCGAAGCAACAGTTGCTCGACAAGCGGCAGAGAAAGCTAGTGGTATTTCAATTCATGAATTCGATAAACTATACATTCGACATTGGGATGAATATATGACAGGTCGACGTCATCATCCATTTCTTGTTGAAATCCAACGACAAAGCAACAGAATATTCAGTTTTTCATCGTCACCAATCGATGTACTTTTCGATGTAGATAGTGATTCGCCAACACGACCTTTCGGTGATGCTAAAGCTCAATGGTCATTTAGTGCAACTGGTAATTCGTTTGCATATACTCGACAATATGATGAAACGAGTGAAGTAGCTTGGTCAACCAATTTAGATATCTATACACTTGATTTAAGTACATCTGGAGAAAAGAGTGTGTGTATTACATGCAATAATCCAGCAACCGATACCGATCCATCTTATTCGCCAACAGATGATAGTATATTGGTCTATCGATCACATGTAGTTCCAGGATACGAAGCTGATCAATATAAAATTAAAGTATACAATGGTTAGTCATGTTATTTTCATGTTGATTCAACTTGTATTCTTTTTTATTTTCGATTTCAGGATCGGATTCGACAATAACTCTTCTCGACGATTGGGATCGAAGTATTCAAGTTGTAACATGGTCTATTGATGGTCAATCTCTTTATCTTGAAATCGGCGAAGAAGCAGAAAATGTTATCTACTTTAAATCCAATATATTTACGAATGACTTGCCCATTGTTATAATTAGCAATGGTACTTCGCACAATATCAATCTTCATCCTACTGACAATCAAACGTTTGTTTTCACACATGAAAGTATCCTTGAACCGGCAAATATCTATTTATATTCGTCAAATGAGTCAATTCAACCCCTCACTGATCATAATAAAGCTCTATTGGATAAAGTAAAAATGAGTACCGAAGCCAATAAATTTTCGTTTACAGGTGCTCAAGGTGATACGGTTTGGGGATGGCATATACCACCGGCGAATCACACAAGCAATTCAGCTCCTCTAGCTTTTCTCATCCATGGTGGTCCACAAAGTAGTTGGTATAATGCATGGAGTTATCGATGGAATTTTCAATCGTTTTCTTCTCAAGGCTACGCTGTCATTGCCATCAATTTTCATGGTTCTGATTCATATGGACAGAATTTTACAAACAGTATTACAGGTCAATACGGTTCTTGGCCTTACGAAGATCTTCAAAAAGGACTTACTCATGCTCTGAGTGCTTATTCTTATATTGATCCGAACCGAATCGCAGCATTGGGTGCTAGTTATGGTGGATATATGATCAATTGGATTGCTGGACAACCAGAGATGAGCGCTCGTTTTAAAACACTCATTTGTCATAATGGTTTGTTTGATATGAGAGCTATGGGTTATTCCACAGAAGAACTATTTTTCACTGAGTATGATGCAGGAGGTTTCACTCCATGGACTAATCCAGCTGCCTATGAACTTTATAATCCAGTTAATCATGTTGCAAATTGGACAGTGCCCATGCTGGTTATTGTTGGTGCTCGTGATTATCGTGTACCCGAAACACAAGGAATTAGTGCCTTTACAGCTTTGCAACGCCGTAATATCCCAAGTCAGTTACTCTATTTTCCCAGCGAAAATCATTGGGTACTAAACCCACTACATTCCATTGCTTGGTATGAACAAGTACTCGGCTGGATGGACAAATACACTAGCAGCTAAATATATTTGATATTATTTCAATCAATAATGTAGTAGGCTTCTTATAAGAAACTTCTTTCGTTTTGACATTATATTTTACTATCTATCAAATAAGACATATAAACGATGATGAAAACTCGATTTTTCAGTATTGAATAAATGAATTGTTTTTTTTGCTCATTCATTATACTAACTGCAATGATTCCCATCTTAAATAAAGAATTCCAAATTATTCACACTCTTATCGAATTATCCTAAGCTATATGTCTCGCTCGAACGAGAATCTCTTCTTTATTTGTTAGAAATTTGTTGGAAAGTTAATGAAGTGTGGATTTGTCAAAAATAAAAAAAAAAACTCGTTCTATTAAGTGATTGCATTACTCGATTATATTTTAGAAACATTGCTGGATGTGAATTTGCCGTTGTTGCTCGATATTCTGCTTTCGTAAACTCAAATTGTGTATCTATTGGTTCACTGGATTTGATATTTTGATTGTTGACCTTCGCTAATAAATTGTTTGTTGTCTTTGTATATGAAAAGATCAAACTACTACTGTTTTTAATCGTTAAATCATTTGAACTAAGATAAAAACTAATTGTAAGGAGCGAGATAATCATGGTACAATGGAGCAGTGCCTCAGTATTTGAGAGTTTTCTTGATGAAAAACAATGGATCTGATCATATTTCTGAATTGATTGTCATCTATGGAACGAAGAGTCACATTTTTTTTAGTCAGATAAGCATCTGATGAAACCAAGACAATCTTCAGTTTCAAGCATTCGTCATTTATTCGAATATCAATGACGCCATACACTGCTGATTGCTGACTGTGTGAGCTGTCACCGACCTTTATATGTAATGAATATGTGTTCGCGATGCGATAACATCTTGGTGATCTGCAAAGACACTGAACTGGCTCATGTCATTTCACTCGACATTTCTCATTTCTAGCCGAAATCTTGCGACCATATCGATAGATGTAGATTCCCGTGTGTGTGAGAGTATTTTTTCATTATTCACACCCGTCACACTCTATCTCGAATGATTAATTGGAATATATTTTACCAAACAATATTGGTAAAGAAAAATATATAAAATATAAAACTTTTGTCGAGTGAAGTTTGTATAAGAAAGAAGATCTTTTTCTGATTATAAATTTAAAAAAGAAATCAGAATAAATTTTTATTAAATCTTCAATGCACTTATTTTTGTATTTTTTCTACATACAAACTTTTCACTCATCTATTGAAATATAAAATAGAATATTGTGTTTGATCTCAATGGACAAGTAAGAAATGCTGCATTAAGATTTAATCGAAGTATCTTTGATTCAACTGTTATATTGTGTTTATGACGTACATCTTCTTCGTATGCTATCATAAGAACTTTCTCTCTTTACCTATATGAATTTATATATACACTAGCGCGTACTGCATGATAGAAAGCTGCGAATCCTTCCAGACTCGGAGTCTTGTCTGGATCCAGCCAGATTCATAAACACGTAGATCCGTAGCTCTCTTCGGATTTTCTTTGTATCGCAATCATGATTAGAAATATCATTTACACAGTACACTAGTATACACTTCTTTCTCTTATGTTGTTCTGTGCATATTTTTCTCTTATTATTTTTTCTTTTTTCTTCTCGGGCTCTCTCTCTCCATAGTTGTTCAGCAGTTCTATTGACTAAAAAAATACAATAATTCTTTTTATTTACAAATAAATATGATTGTCTTGTTTAGAAAAAATTGTTTGATATTTAGTGAATGTAATTTAATTAGATTATTCAGTTATCATTACATTATCAAGTTGCCGATAAAGATATTGAATACTTTCTGTGATCCATTATTCAATAATTATTAAATGTTTCCATTACTACTACTAAGTAATAGAACTCTTCATTATCGCTAGATTTACCACTCAGTACAATCGAAAGATTAGTGAAGTATAAATAAATATAAAATAAAATTTGTATCGGTTTCTTCTACTATTTCTATATTTCACAAATAATTACAGTATTTGTCATCGAATGGATCATGTAAATAATCGAATCTTTGAAAATTTTTAAAGAAATTAAACAAAACCTTTTCTGATAACGTATATTCTTACATTATATTTTATAATAAGATTTTTTTCAAGATATTATTGTCCAATCAAATTTAATATGATTATTATGAAAAAAAAGAATATAAATGTATTTGGAGAAATTCAATAGTAGTTGTCCAGTTAATCATAGAAAACGAATAGAATTTGTTTCATTCTTAATAAGTTATTCAATTTTTTTTTTTTTGTGATAAGTATATTTATTGAAAACAATATTGAATTAACAATCGAAATAACAAGAAAATTAATTAAATTAGATAAAGTTAAAAAAAAAAGTGAAATAATATTCTCATATAATTTTAAAGCATGTAGTAATATACGAAATGATGTATTTTAGTATAGTTCGATATACTGAATTTGATATTCAAAATTTTAATCATAGTTCAAATGAATCAAATATATTGGGAAACATCTTGTAATTTTTCTTAGTAATTTACAAATTTGAAGATCAAATAATTTTCCTTAGACCACAAGTTTATTATTAAATAAAATATAATTCATTGTAATTTTTAATATGTGATATTTTTTTTTGTTTTGAATTTCAATTCTGAATATCATTCAGAGAATTTCATTGATTAAACTAATATTTCTTTAACAATGTTATGTTTAATATGTATGAAAAAAGTCATATTTATTTAAATTTATGAAAATAAATTCATTTTAATTGAAAATCTATCTTATTTGAATAAATATATATATTAAAAACATTACTAGTGCAACCTACAACGGATTTAGATGTAGAATATCTTTGTCCTTATCAAGTATCTTATAGTAGTATATTAAATATGTAATCTGAAATGTATCCAATAAGAAGAAAGTATTTTTTTTTTTTCAAAAATTTATAATTATCAGAGAAACACTTAATTTCGTTTGTTTCTCTGCTCTTAATATTTATTTCTTTTATTTTCATATTATCAAGGTATTGTTTAATCTTGCTAACAATGAGAAGCAGGATGAAGACAGTGAATGTACTACTGTTTGGTCTTTAATTCGATTTGATGAGATCGAAAAAGATTTTCTTTTAAGGTAAAATCTCGAAAACTTGATTTAAAGTTCGATTGACTATTTTTCTTTGAAAAAGATT
>CAJNOP010001735.1:0-24725 GCA_905250075.1 Rotaria sp. Silwood1 | reverse complement strand
ACCCACACCCACACCCACACCCCACCCCACACCCACACCCACCCACACCCACACCCACACCCCACCCCACACCCACACCCACATCCACACCCACACCCGATCATTAAATCAATTATGTTATGTTATGTGTACAGAATGATTGATATTAATTCAATCAACATTTTTCAATATCAATCAATTCATCTCAGGGTATATAAAAAACATGTGTTTTTTTGTCATAATACAATACACTCGAGTTGTATTATATTATAATGCATTACAATGTTATTTATATACCCGGGATATTATTATTATATACAATATTAATGATATATTACATTAGACATGAGGTAAATAAATTCATTTTATATTTTATAAATTACTTTGTTTTTCTAGATGAGCTTCGATATCATATAACATTGAGAGGTATGATAAAAAAAAAATTTTTTCCACATATTGAGTTGAGAATGAGTATTCTTTTTGAGATGAGTCATGAGTCATGAGTCATAAATATTATCAGTATGGATCAGATGGCTACGTTGTCTGATTCAATAGGAGAAGAGAAAATTGCCATAGCAAAGCAGTGTAGTACTAGGGATAGCGTTTGAGTCGTTGGTCACTACCGTTAATACACGGCATACCTTCGGCCATTGCTCTACGAGTTCAGCGTGGTCCGCTCTGTGGTACCTATGGCGAATCCGCACAAGGGATCTCTTCCTTGCCGCGCGCGAAAGCGAAAGAAAAAGAATATGAATAGCAAATCAATTTATTGAGCACACAAAAAAAGAAAAATTACATTTTCTTTCGAATTTCTTCAAATGTGTCTTTATATTCTAACAAATGTGGATGAGTTGAAGGTAATTTTTCTTGAGCAATTTCTATGGCTTGTTGAACATGTTTCATTGCCATGCTATATTTTCGAGTAGATAAATATAATTTTCCCATATTGTGATATACAACAGCTAAATCAGGATGATCTTTTGGTAATTTCTTCTCACGTATTTCCAATCCTTTTTGAAAATATGTTAATGTTGTTGAATAATCTTTCATTTCTCGATATGTTTCACCTAAATTGATATATGTCGTTGCACATTCCAGAGGATTACATTGAACATTTTCTTGAATATTTAATGCTTTTCGATGGAATGAAAGTGCTCTTTCATAATTACCCATTAATCGATGAACATCACCAATATTACTAAATGCAAACGCTATATCTGGATGATTTTCTGGTAAAGCTTTTTTCCATATTGAGAAACATCTCTCGAAATTCTCAAGTGCCTTTGGGTAATCTTTCATGCCTCGATAAATCTTTCCGAACCAGTTATATGGAAGAGCTAATTGAGAATGATTTGCAGGCAAAGATTCCTCGTACATTTTAAGTACTTTTTTGAAATATTCAAGTGCTTTCGAGTAATCACCCATGTCGTTATACACTGAACCAATGTTGTTGTAGGAAATAGCCAAATCGGGATGATTCAGAGGCAGAGATATTTCTTTTATTTTATGTGCTTTTTGGTAAAATTCCAGTGCTTTCGAGTAGTCACCCATGTTGTTATACACAAAACCAATGTTGTTGTAGGAAATAGCCAAATTGGGATGATTCGGAGGCAGAGATATTTCGTAGATTTTATGTGCTTTTTGATAAAATTCCAGTACTTTCGAGAAGTCACCAATGTTGTTATACACTGAACCAATGTTGTCGTAGGAAATAGCCAAATCGGGATGATTCGGAGGCAGAGATATTTCTTTTATTTTATGTGCTTTTTGGTAAAATTCGAGTGCTTTTGAGTAGTGACCCATGTTGTTATACACTTGACCAATGTTGTTGTAGGAAATAGCCAAATCGGGATGATTCAGAGGCAGAGATATTTCTTTTATTTTATGTGCTTTTTGGTAAAATTCGAGTGCTTTTGAGTAGTCACCCATGTTGTTATACACTAAACCAATGTTGTTGTAGGAAATAGCCAAATTGGGATGATTCGGAGGAAGAGATATTTTTTTTATTTTAAGTGCTTTTTGGTGAAATTCAAGTGCTTTCGCGTAGTCACCCATGTTGTTATACACTTGACCAATGTTGTTGTCGGAAGCAGCCAAATTGGGATGATTCAGAGGCAGAGATATTTCGTAGATTTTATCCGCTTTTTGGTGAAATTCCCGTGCTTTCGAGTAGTCACCAATGCTGTAATATGCGGCAGCAATGTTGTTGTAGGTACTAGCCAGTGAAGAATGACCTTCTGGTAGAGTTTTTCGTTCGATTTCCAGGGATGTCTCATAAAATGAAATTGCTTCTTTGTATTTTCCATGTTGGTGTAGAGCCGATCCTAGCTGGTGATAGATATGTGCTTTAACGCTGTCCTCGGAGGCCTGTTCTAGTAATGCCGTGTACAACTCTTCACCCTTGTCGAATTGACCGATTTTGAAGAGCAGTATTCCCATTCGATACCATCCTGTACCGCTGGTCTCTTTGCGTATGAAAGCAAGTAATTCACGAAGTTGTGGATCATCATCTGGTGTAAGTTTGAGATCTACTTCATAAATGGAGTTGTTCTCACCGATTGTTCGAATGTCATCAATTCGAAAAACGGTATGCATGGAGAAGAGGACTTCCTCTTCTTCCTTGAAGTAACTTTTCTCTCGAATGGAGGCGAATGGCGTGGATGAGACCTTGGGATCGATGGTGATTTGAAAAAGAATACCGACCATGTTGAGTTGTCCTAAGTTACTTTCGGCGAAAAGGCGAGAAACATCGCGATCGGTGGTAGTGGATAAAAAGTTATTGAAAGAAATAAGCCCACCTTTGTTATTGGCTAGCTTTTCAAAATCAGCTTTCGATAGGCCTTGTCCTCGAAAGACTGTAAGAATCCTCCCATGATACTGACTGATCTGATGCTTGTACAAAGCTTCGATTTGTCGATGTAAGTCACATAAAAAAAAGCCCATTCGAATCAACACATCGCCGTTAAGGGTTCTTAATGCGCCATTCAGAACCTTGTACGTAAAGTTATGTCTTGTATACCACCATAGGACATTGGATGCTTGATAAGTTCGTTGGAATTCGTCAATAATTTTGAGTTCTTTCGTATTGCCTTGGTATTCTTGTTGGCAAAACTTGACAAAATCTTCCACAGCTTTTTGGTCGTGCTTTATTTCAAGGAGTATTTCCTTGAATATCTGTGAATACATAAAAGAGGGTTCTAGCTGATTCAAATCTTTGCTAGAACCTCCTTCATTCACGCCAACAATGCTCACCGATATATTGTCTTGGTTGCACTGTATGGTAGCTGTTGGGAGCTCTTCACATATAGTTTGGATTGTTGTATGCACACTTTTGATTTTTGGCCAATTTTGAGCCCATAATTGATGTTGTTGTTCGTCGCCGCGATAGATAAAAATGGCATTCAATGTTTTCATGTCATGGATGTCTGGTACCAAGTGTTGTGCAATTGCACTGGAGGTGATAATGAATGAGATCTCCTCTTCATTGTCAACCAATTGTTGGATACATTGTTCAGCTGTTGCACATTGATGTACTTGATTGACAACAGCTTTCAATTGTGCCATTGTATTCTGGCAATCTTCATTGGTCATATCAATATTTTCGTCAACCCAGATAACGAAGTAATTTTCAGCGAAGCGTCGTCTTGATTGTTGACTCATTTTGAATTCAATGGTTTGTGTGTGATTGGTAACCGTGTAGTGCTAAAAGTAAATGGCTGCTTGCACAAAGTTTACCTTTTTTATTTATACGTTTGATGCACGTTGTTTTTTTTCTAGATTTTTCTCAGACGTAAAATATGAATATTTTGTTTTTTCGTTGACACTCAATAACAAAATATGCCTAGTAGTAATTGAAGGTATCCTTATTAAAAATAAATTAAAGGGAAAAAAACCAATAACATCATCATTGATCATATGATAATTTTTTCCAACTTTCATTAACGTTTCAAATGAAGCGTGACTTCAACGACAGCAAGAACAGCGTCAGTGTGAGTTTTTTTTCTCATTATGCATATGACTGACATGCCGATAATGTGAACGAAACAAGAAAATTATAATTTCAATTTCAATTTTAATTGAGACAATAGTTAAACAGCGATTTCTACTTTCTAAATATACTGTTATTGAAGTTTGAAAATTATGAAAGATCGATGTAGTTATCACAAATGTTAAATACATGGAACACTTAAATGTAGGCTTTACACATTGGTATAGCAATTGACAAGTGAAATTTATATATCATTTATCATCCTAATTTTATCTAGAAACATCCAAAAGCTTTAGTTTAGTCATGTAAACAATGAATACATCATCACTCACAATCTTGGCACAGTAATTTTTTGATTTATATTCATTTGAGATATGTGCATAATAAAAAGAAATTTTATTTTATTATGCTATATTAAATATAATTCTTTTATTATTTTCTATGATTCATATAGAAATCATATTCAAATTTTGTTTATTCATAGTTAAAGCACACACAATTTAAACCCGTATGACAATGACAATGAGAAAATCTCCTGTTGTATACAAACATGCATTTATTGATAGCTATTCTTTGCTTGTGTGCATGTGAAAGAGAATCATTTATGCTTGCATATAATTGGCAAATAATGAGAAGAATCATTCGACGTTTTTTCAGTTAAGATGGGTGAAAATATTGAGGAAACAAATCTTTCTTTCTAAATTCAAAAGCAAAAATAAAGCATCGCATTATACACTTGATTTCTTTGTTCAAATACAGAAGTATGATATCATCAATGCTTAAATTGATCATTATGGTTTTTTTAATTTACATAAATTTGTATTGCAAATACATAAAAAAAGACGTTTTCTAAGAAAAACATTAGTATACAGTTTTATTGATAAGTAAAGAATTTTCTCTGTCAAATAAAATATAAAGATGTTACAGATAATTAATACAGTCGTATTATCGCAGCATGTTACTTATTCATGTATTTCAAAGTTTTTAATTGAAGAAAAAAAAACGGAGAAGCTTTCTTTCTTATTTCTTCTTTGTGCGGTCGTAACACCATTGAATAACTACATCAAAAAAGTTTTAGAGAAATACAATATAATTAACTTTTACATGTGTAACTAAAATTTTCGAATCGTATGAGTATATTCGATACTATTACAGGCAAATCATTGTATGTTACTTCACAAAGAGCTGATATTGAAAAGAAAATTAGCTCAAGTTAAATATAATGGTTGTCTACACTTAGTGTTTTGTTTTTCACTGTTTGTAATTAGTATTATTTGATGACTTTCTTTTAGAAGAAAAACCAGATTCTTGCCTCGATATCACGTACAGTTAACTTATGTCATGATATACAATCTGAAGGACGTTTTAAAAAAACATTTTCTTAAATTTTATTTTAAACAAAAAACACTTTCTGTTTTTGGATTTAGCATATTTTCTTAAAATTTCGATTTATTTTACCTGTATTACTTCGTGATTCTGTACAGGAATATATAAAATTACTAACAACAAGAGAAACAATTGAACAATTACTTAGAAAAATTCAAAATATTGATGATAGTTTCGATATAATTTTAACTATGTTAATTAATGAGAATATTTTGAGAAAAAGAAAGTGTTTTAACAATTTTTCAGGTAATCGAAATCAGTTAAATAAATCATGTGAGTTTGAAATGGTTATGAAACAATTCTTTACTCAGTAACTGATCTTTATTTTGAAGCACTTGAAATTTATTAAAAGATTTGTTTTGGAAAAGAAATATCAAATAATTCAATATATATATATATAGTTGATCCGATAAAAAGAACATCTGATAGTCGTACACAATAATATTGGACATCGGTTTCATCTTTGATTTCGAAGACAGCAAATAAAAAACATGTTATTATTTTTAATCCTCTACTACAAAATAGTTTTGTTGGTCATCAATTTTCAGACTATTTTAGTATCTTTTTAATCAATGATCAACACATCGATTAGACTACGAGGAATTGTTGATGAATCCGTAAATGTAAAGAATAAAGTTCAATGTCTTATTTTTTTGCTGATCTTAACTATTTTAGACTAATGGACGAATATGTCAATTAAAATTAGTTCTGAGAGATATTTTTACCTACTATCTTATTGTATGTTTTGTTGCACTCTGTATTTTAAATTCTTATAATCATCTTCATTTGATACTGATATATGGTTTGATATTGCTCAAGAATTTCGTGCATTGTAGGAAACAGGAAAATTTCAAAATGAACAAATGTTTAAGGGTTATTTGGGACATCATTTATTATATCATCGAAATAATGCCACAACATTACCAACAAATGTTGAGGATCAAGTAGAACTTGATGAAGATGGGGATCGATTTTATGAATATTCATCAAATATTTCATCTTTGAAATCAAATTTAATGGATTCGTAAGCTGAAGATTTTCTTAAATCATGTGAAATTTTAAAATTATTCCATTCAAATGAAACTCATTATAATCCTGTCAATCAAATACTTGATGAACAACCAATTATATGAACTAATATAAGTTCAAGTGGATAAGCCACATTATTCTGTCCTAAAATGCAAAGTCAATCACTTTATCTGATATGAAGCGTTTTAAAATAATTATTAGATATGAATCTTCTGCAGAAATTTTTTTTTCATATTTTAGGCAGCAAATCCATCAAATAGAATAGAAGGTTTTGTACTATGATATTCTTCACGTTCATAGATCACTACAATTTTCTTGTCTTAAATTAAATTAAAAGTATCGAATGACAATATGAAATAAGAAAAAAATGATAAATTTTCGATGTACATGTAGTTCTAAGATAAATGATATTACATTACGAGAACATGTCATTCATCCTTTTTTTATTTCACATGATGTCTGTCATCATCCTTTTAACTAAATATTCTCGTACATTATATTTAGCCAGTCAAATATCAATAAGTGAACCAATGTTATTACAGTTTGATCAGATACAAAATTTCGTCAGTCTGATCATACGATGGCTTGAATCAGAAAAGAAGGTTATTAATTTTCTTTGATAAACAATAATAAAGGACTATTTTTCATTACTATTATTTCTTCTTTAGGTTGAAAATATCACAAGATTATCTTGTTGCAACATTGACAAGTCTTCTTACATTTAAATATTATTCAAATGAATCACTTACTTTAAAAGTCTCTTGATTTTCTTTATATTTATGATTAATCAACAAAATCAACTGATATTTGAATGGGTGTATAAAAAGCATTCATACATCCACACCTCGCGACTCGTCCGTGTTTATACTAATAGAAAACAGAAAGCGAACGAAAAAAAAGAACAAGAAAAGAATGCATCAATAGAAATTAAGAACATAGAAGAGAAACAAAATAACAAGTAGCTCTATTATTTTAAATCAAAATGATGGTTTCTTTATCGAAACTCAATCACCTATAAATAGACACAGATACTTGTCTACTTACAATTTATTTATTTCAGATTTTGCAATGAGCACTGAAATCGAAGATAATACGGATATTCATTCGAATGATGAAGTTAATCAAGATAGCAATGAATTATCACAAGAAATTGATCAACCACTATCATCCGAAAACGAACGAGAAGAAAAGCAAGTTCAAGAATTATCAATTGATGATAAACAAGAAATTGAATCACGACCAATTTTAACATCGAATAATAATGAACTACCATCAGAATCTCCATCAACTGATGTTATCATTGAAAAAGAAGATGATTCAACAGCAGCAACTATCTCAGAAGAGAATTCATCAGCATTACCTTTATCTGAAGAAACTTCATTAGTATTACCTGAATGTGAACAAGACAATAATAATGCAGTTGGTGATACTATTCAATCAGAATCTTCAAATTAATATGATGATATTCATCAACTTTTACAAACTATAGCTGATACATCGAATAAAGAAGCATCTTTAACAATACTAAATACAGTAAAACAATCAATTTTCTATATTTGATAAAATGTCATCATCATTACAAGCTGAATTTCTTAGTGTATTAATTGGTATAATGCGTAAAAGTGAACATAATTTATTAGCATCAGTTGATGCACAAATCTATGATGAAGCATTAGAATTATTAAATAAAAATTGATGATGATGTTGATGCTGATTTACTAGTTGATATTATTACAGTTTTAACATCATTAACAATTAATGTTAATGAACTTAAACTTCTTTTACATTATCTTAAAACAGAATATCGAATATGGGTATGAAGAAAAAACAAAAAATTCATTTTTTTATTTTTTAACTAATTATAATTTTAGAAAAAAAAACATGCTGTTAAATTATTAAATATATTTAAAAGTCTTCCATATCGACATGAACCTGATGAATTTTTTAATTTTCCTGGTCGAAATCGTTCTGGTATTGTTTTACCACCAATTTTACAATAACAACATGGTTTCGTATTGATCCGGTTGCTAATGGTGTTATTGAAAAAGAAAAACCATATTTATATTGGTTCTGTACATCGAAAGGTCATGGTTATACAGCATATTTTGTTGGTAATTGTTTAGTAATATCATATTCAAAATTAAAAGAAAAAACATTTCAACATTGTATACAATTTGAATTTAAACTACGAGAGGTATTCATTTCAATGATTAACTTAAATAAAAGATTTTGATCATTCAAAATTTTTTAACTCTACAAGAAATAAAAATATCATTTGAAATTGATCATTATTTTATATGATTGATATTTATTTATTTTAGTGGTATATGATAAGATTTGCGCATCAATATCAACGTTGGGGTAAAAAAAGTAGTATACATTTTTATATAAACGGTCAAATTGTATCAAATGCATATTTTCCATGGAGTATTGAAAGTGGTGATTTATTTGATAAATGTTTTATTGGTTGTATACCTGATCATCATGATTTAACAAGTTTTTCCTGTCAATTATCAACATTTTATTTATTTAGTATATATTTAGAATAATTAATTGTTCAAGGTTTATATAAATTAGGACCACCATATAAAAATCAATTTAAATTTGAAAATGAAAGTGCACATGTTCTATCTGATCTACAACGAAGAGTCATGTATGATAGTAAATTAATGAATTCAGTTGTATTTAATTATAATCGAATTGCATGTGAAGATCAACTTGTTTTACAAGCTGCACCTACAACAAATATTTCATATTTCATTCATACAGCACTATTAATATCAAATGCTTAATTCAAAAGGTTTTCTTACTATTGGTTATCATCTTGAAAAGTATGAGTTTAAATTTATTTAATACAAAAAAGAACATTATGTACATATCTAAAAATAATATGTGAACAAGAATCGTAATAAATATTGATTTTATGACAAAAAAGGTAAAGATAAATAATGATTGATAGTTGTATTGAAGATAAAACTCATGCGCGCAAAACTTCAAGAACAACAAAATCTAAAAAGAATTCAGAAAAAAAAACTATGCCCGTTAAATATAATTTTTAATGGAATGAATTCATTGTGAAAGAATTGAATATTTAAGTATTCCCTATCATGAAGTATAATTATACGAACAAAAGTAAGCTTTTTTCTCTTAATAGCCTTTTTGAATAACTGTATCTTTGGATTAGGTGGAATTTTCGAATAACTAACGAGGAAAGTATCCCAGTAAACGATGAAAAACCTCAAAATTACTAGGATCTACCTTATGCATAGTATTCGAATTTAAAACTAATTAATCACTTCGAATACTTCCCTCGTAAGCTGAATGAACATCATGATTACTACATTTTCTACTTTTAGGCATCAAAACAACATATTAACATGGATATACTCAATTCTCTTATATCATTAGCAACATTTTTTGTTATAATTGAAAGCAAAAATAGTTCATTATTATTAAAACAATTATTTGTTCATAAATTTTTTAATCCTACTATATGGATTTATTGTTCATTTGATGTATATTCTGTTATTTGATTAATATTTGAAATTGTTAAAATAAATTTATTTGCATAGATTCAAATGGATTTATATACATATTTAGCAATAGAGTTTGTTACTTATTGAGAAATCTATCATTTAATATAACCAATAAGTGAAATAATTCAAACATTACATGTATTAAAATATTTCTATTGGATTGTTGGTCTACATGATCGAAATGGTTTTAAACCAAAAGATTTAGGTAAATGAAAATTTGGTTTTTTCTTTTTTATACAAAAAAAAATTAATCATCAATTTTAGATGGAAATCGACCAACACGTGAACAAATTATTGAAATGAGACGTTATATGTTACTCTGTTTAAAACAACTTGTTATAAGTAGTTCTGGTAGTCAAGAAGAAGAACTTTGAGCTATTCTTAATTATCTTCATACAGTTCATGAAGTAAAAAGAAAATGATCAAACATTTTTTTTCCGGTTTTCTGTATAGAAAAATTTTGTTTTAGGATGATAATCGTATTGATGAATCAGATATGGCTGTAAATCTTATGTCTGAACATCCAAGAACAATGGTACCTGCATTTGATCGTCGACAAGGATTAAGGTAAGATTAGAGTTAAAATTTGTTTTTTTTTATGTTTGTACTTTTTAGAACGGTTTTTAAATTATTAGCAAGTGGAAGTGAAATAACACGTTTACAAGCATTAAAATTATTAGGATTTTTTCTTCAACGAAGTACAGTGAAGTATGTAAAAAACAGTGTTTATAAAAGATTTAGAGAAAAATTAATTTAAGCAAAATGTTCGTTCATAATTTTAAGAAGTTAAAAAAAATAAACGAACCTTTTCTTAAATAACTTTTTTTGCGATAATTCATTACATTTTCAAGAAAATTTTTATTTATTAATATTTAAAGACGAAAAACTGATACTATGCAACCATATAATCTATTTTCATTATTGGCTGATCGACTTTTACTTCATCCAAATAGTTTTACAACGACTACTTATAATGTTCTATTTGAAGTAAGATATGATATCAATCAATAATTTAAATATATGTTATATTAATTTTAAGTAATAATTAGATACTTGTGGAAAAAGTAAGTGGATTAGTTAAAAAACGAAGTTCAGAAATTACAGCTGATTGGAAAATTAAAAATCCAGGTAAATTATTTTTTTTTACATATAGAAACAAAAAAAAAGATAGAATTAAATTGAAATTTATGTCCAGTATTTTAGCTATGATCAAAGTAATTGCAACATTACTTCGAAATGAAGCTGATAATATTCATTTATATGATATTAAATTACGTTTTCTTGATGATTTAGTTTTACTTGCATTTGCAAGTCGAGAAAATCGAAGGTAATTAAAAAAAATATATAAATAGGCATTTATTTATTCTTTTTAATTTTTCATTTGTTAAGAACTATTTTACAAATGTCTGTTTGGCAAGATTATTTATTTGGTCTTGCTTATGTTTATCCAGCACAAGAAATACAATTCGAAATAACTGATCGAGTATTTGATTTATTAAAAATTTTATTACATCATACTATTAAATATGAATATGGTGGATGGCGTGTATGGATTAATACACTTTCAATATTACATGGACGAGTAAATTGAAGAATTTATTTATGTTATTATGATTATGTTTTTTAGATAACTAAAGAAGATTATTATCGAAAAGTTAATAAAATTGTTGAAAGCATGAAAGATGATGATGAAAATGAAGTACGTATTTTATATATATATATATAAATCGGTTGTGAATTATATCTATGAAATGTGTAGCCTAAAGTACCAATTACTCCAAGAAAACTTAGTGGTTCACAAACTTCAATCGATGAACAAACTGCTTCAACACCTACAAGTAAGTTAAATTGTAATTTTGCTTTAGTGGTTATTATATTATTTAATCGATCGATTAGAATATTAAGTATAATCTATTCTAAAGAATACAATTCATGTGTGTAAATTACAGTTGGAGATCTAAGCCGTACAGCTGACGATCAATTTTTTTTATTTTTCTTATCAAACCAGTCGTCGCTATGTTTAACCGATCGACTTACATCTCTAATTATGATCGTTCTTTGAAAAATGTATAGAAAACTCTAGTTTTAGTTGAAAATGCATGAAATCAAATAATCGAACTTATTCATATGACAAGAAAGATTTTAAACAAAAAACGATATTTATTATTTTTCAGAATCAACATCTAGTCGTCAAGTATTTAAGACAAATCAATTACCAGCATTTACAATATCTGAATTTAAATATTCTCCAATGCATGTTCGTCTATTGCATTATGTTTTTGATTCAATTGAAGTTGATATTCGTTTATGGAGATCTTAAGTATTTGAAATTTATGGCTTCGCCTCAAAAAGAAGTCACTTTTCGCTAGAATCATCCAAATTGAGATAAATTCATGGAGGAATAGCCCATCATCTGCTCTCTCATATGCAATTTTTGAACCATTGAACTTTCGACCCCTGGTTTTTCTCTGAAAAAGTAAGAGTTTAAAAAAAGAAGGCTCTCGTTCTAACCTGAGATCAACTTTTTGAGAGAAGATCTTAAGCTTTTAATATCATCCAATATTTTTTTAATTCTAGTGATTCGACTAAATCAATAACTGAAACAATAAATAATCCAGATAATCAAATATTTTGTGCTAATGTTATACATATAATATCTCAAAAGGCATATGTCTTATGTAATGCATGTAGTGGTCTTTTACCTTTATTTGCAAGTGCAATATCAGCATCTGTATGTATTAATATGATATTTGTTTTTGTAAATTTTTTGTTTTTGTATTGTCTTATTTAGCATGAAATTGAATTATTAGAAAATATGGAAGGTCTATCACCTAAAGATGCATTAAAAATTAAAAAACGTGTTATGAATTTATCAGGTTTATTTATACTTGCAAATACTGGAAATTTTTCTAAACTTGAATAAGAAAAAAGTATGCCAAATAGTGGAATATTAGGACAATGTCTTCATTTATGTATGTGAAATTCTTTCTTGTTTTTATTTTAAGAAAATATTTGAATATTTTCCCTTTTTTTAGCAATGACAGCTGCTATACGTCATTATATGGAATGTCGTTTTCAAAAATTTGATTGATCAAAACTCTCAAATTCAACATCGACCCAAAAAACATCAAATAAAGATCCACTTGAAACTATACTTGAATTAAATTATTTAATGAACATAAATGATAATGATGATGAAAAGGATGATATATCAGCATAAATTAATTCATTTATTAAGAAGTAAAACGAACAAAAATGCTGTCGTTGTCGCGGTAAATCAAGTATCCTTTTCTTTATATTATTATTGATTTGCTTTATATGTTTATTCTTTTTTTTTATATGTTAAGAAAAATAATTATTGAGTAATATGAAAATTTCTTGTTTTTTTTTGTTTTAGAATGACAGAAAACAATCACAATTTTTAGCATTAGGTATTTTTTATTTTGTATCAGTACTTATCATATCAAGATATCGACATATAATTGAAACAAATCAAGCAAATCTTTCTAGACAAGCATGAATTATAAATACATCACCTAGTATTCGATATGGTATAAATGATTAGATTGTTATTCTTTGTGAGAAATTCTTCTTCTTTTTTGTATCGTTAAGTGCAACTAGTGAGATTAATGTAGATACAGCTAGCAAAAATGATTCAACATCGATCGCAAATAATCAAGTATGCCTTTTATTTAAAAAATGGAAATTCATTTTTTTTCTTCCTTCTTGTAGAAGAATGATGGTGAATCAGCAGTTATTGATGATAATAATGAAATCAATAAAATAAATTCAATCGATATGAATAATACAAGTGCTACTGCTATTCCATACGGTATGTCGAATAATAATTTATATGATCTACAGAGAGACGAACTGTCACACTCTAGAATATTATTTTTTGATTTTCTTTTTCTATATCAAGTATTGCTAGTATTCCTACTAGTGAATCATCAACAATAAATAAAAGTCAATTACCTGAATCAAAACTTCCTGAATATCTAAAAGCAAATTTTAATTCAAATGAATCATCATCATCAATGAATATAACTGAAAAATAAGAACGTGCATTATCGAATATTGCACTATTTTTACATGATATATTTATAGAATTTTCACATATTCTTACAAAAGCATTAGTTGTTTCACATGGACAAGAATTATTACCGAGTGGTTTACATGTATTTAAACAAACACCATCTGTTGTTGAACTTGTTATGCTATTATGTTCATAAGAATGGCGAAATTCTCTTCAAGTAATAATATTCAAACCTAAGAATTTATCTTGTCTAAAAACTTTTTCATACATTTTGTTTTGGTTTTAGAAACATACTGGTTTAGCTTTTATTGAATTAGTTAATGAAGCACATTTATTATCACATGCAAGTAAAAATCATGTTGTTAATAAGGGTACGACAGTTCGGAAAAGTTCCGAACTGATGAACTGTTCAAACAGCTCAGTTCAGTTTGCGAGAACCATTCGAACAGTTATTCCGAACTGAGCTGAGCCGCTCGGAGAGTCCGGTTCACTTTTTCAGAACTCCTCGAACAGTTCTCCTGAACTGTTCGCACAGTTTGGCTCAGCTCAGAGAACTGAAAAGGGTGGACTCTCTGGGGTAGCCAATAGTCCCCATGGGCTATCCTATAGGGATATTCATAAGTCCTCATAGGATATTGAGACCTGGTCAAGTTCCCAGGAGTCGGGAACTCAAAGGGTATGGGTGAGTGTGGCTGCGAATAAGGGTAAAAAGTTACTGTCACGTTTCCCGGTAACTAGTAACGGTTTGGTAATCATCTCCCGGTCCCCAACCCTAAACTCTAGGGTCGGTCAAAAAAAGTCGTATTTGTTTTTGAATGAGCATTTATTTATTTATTACGTCCGTCAACACTTGAGCAAAGAAAAGGAATGAAAAAGAACGTTGAAAAAAACACAAGCAAGCATAAGGATAGACGGTTACATTTTTTTCTATAGTCAGTTGTTTTCATTATTCGTTATTGTCGAGAAAAATCCACAGTACATATTTAAACAAAAATCGTTGATGCACATTTGTATATATAGAATAAACAGTCTTCTCAAGGATACTTTCTCCAATACAATGGTGATAACACGAAGATCTATCGAATTGTTGCCAAATGAACTTTGGTTATTATTTATGAGCTTTCTTTCACCAATCGATCTTTATCGAGCGCTAGTTGGTCTCAATCATCGCATTAATGGTTTAGTTTTTGCCATGTCTCCACGTCCAATTCTCGATACATCTCAATGTGGTAGCAGTAGCATTTGTTTGTCTGATATGCGCCAACTGCTCGAAGGGAAAGATGATTGGTCAAAATGTCTTCTCTCCTCAATCGATACTATTCGTCTTTGTGGTACACTTGCTAGTGATGCACTTTGCAACAACCATCACTCTCTAATACAACTTTCTTCCATCAATACCTCTTTTTCACGTTTATTTTCTTCACTTCGTCGATTATATGTGACAGGAGAAGCCATAAATCGAATTAACATAGTAGAAATGTTACTTCCATTGCCAACATCGCTTCGTTATATTCATTTCACATTTGATACGCCTATAAACAGTTCTTCATACTTGAAAATGCTTAATACTTTCACTGATCATCAACTCTCGTTCTACAGTATGGTATTCGATGTCGAAGTCGGTAAGTTTATTAAATAGTTTATAAATATTATTTGTGTCTTTCTTGTATCTAAGATAAACTCTATCAAATCAAGGAGTTTTTGAAAAATCAAGATGAGTTAAATAAAAATCGATTAGTAGATGTGATTTTCACAACAATATTATACTTAATACTTAGGGCATACCAAAAATAATGACGCCATCACCTTATTTCCTTATAGAAAGCTTGAAGAAATTTTCTTTTTTTATGCAATAATAGAGAAAACGATGCTCTATTTTTCTATGCTATTTCATCAGTATTCAACTAATATCATAATTATAAAATTTTCGAAAGAAAAAAAAAGTGCTGTTTGTTGTGACATGTCACGATCATATGAGTGCTGATATTTTTTGAATAAGTTTTGATAGAAACAAGATAGAGAGCTGCTCTTTTCACCATTGAAAAGAGGAGATGTAGACGCATCGTACCGTATACTGCAGATTTTTCTAACCTGTTTTTTGTAATGTTTTCAGTTGACCTTTTAAAGAACAAACTTTTCTCGTGAGCTGTTTACAGTGAATTTTCAATAATCAGGTTCACATTCTAACCGCTAATCAAAGATCTGCAAACTACGAAAGACAGATGTTTAAATTTAATTATTTAGGGATAATAGGTATTCTAGTCGAATCTCTACTACGATTTTCTAGCAAATTTTTTGCGTTTTTTTTTTATTAAAAATGCATTTTTTCAGACGATCAGAAAATTGAACAAAACAAACTTCGAAAATCATATTAGAAAAATCTTAATATAGGATTCGATACGTCTTCATCTTCTCTTTTCAACGGTAAAAACCGCAGTTCTCTATCTTGTTTCTATGAAGAGTTATTCAAAAAATACTCACGAGCATTCATGTTACCGGCACACATGCGAATGAAACAGGTCTTATCGAAATTTTATACTTATGACATTAGTTGAATATTGATCAAATAGCATAGAAATATAGAGCATCCTTTTGTCTATAATTGGATAAAAAAAGGAAATTTCTTCGAGCTTTTTATAAAGAAATAAGGTGATGGCGTCATTACTTTTGGTATGCCCTAAGTATAACTTTTATGTCTGATAAAGTCAGTTAATTGAGTACAATCGATTGATGCATAGTGAATGTAAACATCATTTTTGTCACTCTAAAATACAAAATAGTGATAGAAATGATCTGACTGTTTTTATACAACACTTTAATCTAGTCTATTCTCGACAAAGACTAACTAACTGATAAGCATGTTATTTTCAAATTTTTTGAGCGGTATTAGCAAATTCAAATTTAATGATCGACAAATGTCCTTAAATCGAAAGTATTTTATTCATAGAAAGAAAAAAATGAGAATCTAGATAGTTGTCATCATTTGACATTTTCATATAGATGTTTATTTTTCTTTTAGATGACATTAGTGACGACTGGTATTTCGATACATATGAATGGAAAACAATGCATTTGCCGAATACTGTTCATTTGTCACTCTTTATTGGACGATTAAATGATCTATTTATTCTTCTTGATACTCAATTATTACCTGTTCTTGATCATCTCTATATCACCTTTATCAAACAAAACAAACGTAATCTCCTGAATGATACCCAAGTGACAAATGTTACCAATATTATAAGTCGTTTACGTTCTCTCAAGCTCAGTTACATGTCACTTGACGATCTTCTCAAATTTTTATCATTGGTGCACATGCCTTTAGTCGAAAAGTTGACATTGGTTGAGATTCATGATAAAAGTAAGTGTAAGAACTGGCTTGTATCTGTATAACTTATATTCTGCACGGATTCAACTTTTCAAATTCATTCTCAGGTCGGATCGGATCGAGTCTAGTCGAGTTATAGTACTATAAGTAGTTTAATTTCAAGTAGAGAAAATACCATCTCTTATTATAAAATTTATCTTAATTGAGTTGTCACATAACTTCAGGGGCAGCGCGAGCGGGGAGGATGATGGGATTACTCCACACTGCTTTCGAAACTTACGCTAGAGCTTTCTCCGTTTTCTCGATTTCCGGACAAAATCCTCCTTGATTTTGCCTCTTTCCGCCGCTTCTGCATAAAATTAAGATTAAGAATTTTTGACAACTGAATTTGTTTTCATTTCAATCTTCCTTATAAATGTGAAACTTTCAGTTCATAATAGAGCATGAAAATTTCTGCAATTTTCCAAAATTTTCTTGACAAAGAATAGCTAGTGATTTGTCGAAAAGGAAATGGCAAGTATTTTATGTTAGGATTTGATAATCAAAATCAGAAATACATATATCAGACATTATGAATTTTTCAACTGAAAATCATGAACTGTTCTTAAATTATTGCCATTTTTTCTTTGAATTCAGCACTGAATCGTCTTATCGATTTTCAAAAATATTTTCAGTCAAAGAAAAATATGCCTGTTCTTCGTCCATCGTCTCTTCGATTTCTTCTTCGCTTTCCTGGTGAACTCGAGTACCAATGGCATAAGCATCGTAACTTTGAATGGCCATTTGAAGCTAACAATATCGATTACTGTCTTGAAGAGGAGCGTTTACATTGCCTTACTTATTATCATTCAAAGTTACTATCGCCACCAAAGAAATATTCTCTTCTTATTTTCACTTGTTCACCTCTACCTTACCATCGAATTATACACAATCACTCCTTTGCAATGAAACTCAAACAAGAATCATCAACATCATCGATTAAATGGACTTGCGATCATATTAAGAGCTCAGAAGAAATTTTCGATGTTTTGTCAAACTTTAAAACGACAAAGAAATTGAAAATCGGCTGTTGGAGCGGAACTAATCTGCAAAATGTACGTTAACGTAGTGAATGAAGTAGGATTGAGAGATTCTTTTTTATGATATAAGCTAATTTTATGCCAAGAAAAACGAACAAATTTAGTTATTTTTCACTTCACTTCACTTCTATTTCAACATTCTTTCTGTGCTTTAACTATCCGAGTCGAACCTTTTTTCGCATTCTTGACATACGTAGAGCCTAAGATTTGTTGAAAGCATATAATCCTTTTGTTCAAGAAGCTCACGAAAATTATGCACATAAAAATATTTTATGATGCCGTAATTAAACGATACTAGATCTTTTTTCGCAAGTCGAACTTTTTTTCAGCAGAAAGATATTCGATCTGGAAAGTTAGTCAAACTCTAAACTGCCTTTATTTACATAGAATTTTTAACTTATGCAGATGAAATATATAGACTTCAAGATTTGTTCATAGTACTTCACTTTCTTGCTCAAGAAGCTGAAGAAGTTTATGCCCATGAGACAAAAGGTTTCACTCGAGTAGGAATAAATCTAAAAAATGAATGCCTATCGATTTACTGTTTGGAAAATTGATGTGTATTGTGTTTCAAGAGATTAGCATTGTATATTGAGAGAATTTTCGACCTTTTACTAAAGTGCAAAAAATGACCAGGAAATAGAAACTGATATATTGACTGATATACAAAACTAAACCAGAACGATATCTCAGTTTTCGACACTATGTTTACGTTAAATGATAGAGTGAACTTTGAGTTGTAATGTTGTATCAATGTGCATATAGTTTAGTGCTTTAGTCATTAGACATATTTGTCTTTTTGATATCACTAGATCTTTTGTTCTTCTCTTGAGAACGAGTTTTCAGAAGTCAAAGTATACGAAAACAAATTTGTTCAACATGTCTTAGATGAGAGAAATTATAGCATTTTAAAAAATAAAAGGTACTTTTTATACTAGATTTCAATATTAATATAAACGTGCTTTCATATTTATAGACTGCTACAAGACTCATCGTCTTTTCGTCACGCTTCAATCAATTTCGATTGGATAAACTGTGCTCGCTTATATTTTTTATCAATGATAACTTTCTTTTGGAATCACAACAATTGGCTTTTCTTCACTTGCTTCTTTCAGCAGCACCTCAGCTGATGAAATTAACTGTTAATTGGAACCACGTCATGAGTATTGATTCAGTTTTTGCCAGTGGACATTTTGCTGTTTCACCTCTTCTGAATTTGCGTCATCTACATTTATACCTTTTTAATGGATACGGTAAATAACTTTTGCTATTTCTAAAGCATCAGACGTATATCTAAGTAAACTAATCTTATAGTCCAGAGAACCTATTGATGTATCGATTTTTAATAAGAATCACTACTACATATATGTAATTATACATGAGAATCTATGTCTTAAGAAAATCTAACGATCAATAGCTGTATCCAGAGATTAATATATAAACCATCACTTCTCGTGAGATCCAATTGTCACACAAACTATTAACTTATTAAAAAACAATGTACTTGTGATTTTTCTTTTGGAGATCGCTAATATTGCATCAGTGCTGAGAACTTATTATAAAGTTGAAATAATCAATTATTATCTCTCTTTCTCTTTCTAGAATATATAAGTTTACCCAAATTAATCGAAATTTCTATATTATCCAAATCTTTTCCGCGACTCGTTTCTCTGTGGACCAGTAGATGCGGTTTACATCCTGATGAAAATTTGGCAGAATTAATTATATCACTTGTCACCTATTTTGAAGAACTCGTTGAAATTATTATCAACAAAGGTAGTACTTATCGACGTGATGGCGTTCAAGATCGTAACATATTATTGGTTCAACAGAAATCTATTAATAATTTATTAAGAAATACGCCTAAATTTCGTGATTCAAATCGTACAAATATTGTTTGGAATAATTATACACAGATGAAGATCTGGTTATAGAGAATGCTCTAAATACTGCTTCTCACCACTAATTTGGTATCAAATGATTATTTTTTTTCTACAAAATATCTTTCTGAAAACTTAAATTTAAAAAAATAAAGTTTCTAAGAGAGAAAGTTTTGAAACTATCTCATAAAACGTTTATTATGAAATAACCATATTTCTTTGTCTAACTGTTATCTAATTCATACAATAATTCTTCATTTTTCAGTCCTTGAGTTTGACATTATTTATTGCATTGACTCTTATTTTACCGTTGTTTGATTTTATACAAAATTGTCACAATGATATTTGAATATTTTCATTTGAGGTATCAAAAAAATGACATTCAGCAAAATATAATGATAATGACATAAATCGAATTAATGATTATAACCTATCATGTAAAGATTTATTGTTTTGATCATTCAAAACAAAGAAATCCAAATAAAAAGATTTTAATGAAACCTTAGTTTTCATTTTCGTGTTGCATTCGATAACTCAAAATTTTGATATTGAGTTTTCCACTTGAATATATACACCTGCTCAAAAAATTATTGGAACACTTGCATCTAGTCATGAAGACCAGTCGTTTTTCTGAGAAGATCATACCTAATTTTGAAATCTGATGTTAGCAGGAGGTAAGTACAGATGAAATGTAGTAGCAATTGAAATATTGAGATTATGGAAAGAAAAACTTGTGCTATGAGAACAATATTACTGAAAAACTCGATTTTTTCGAGACAAAAAATTATTGGAACAGTTACATGTATTGTATTCGATATCGTCTACATTTGTACAAACCCATTACTATTTTGCACCATTCGAAAGAGAAAATTCTTGTCGTTAAAATCCACTCCTTTGGATTCAAATTCAAACTCGCAAATAAGTCAAAACAGGGTGTGGCTGTGAGTGGTGGAATCTTCTCTTCAGCAACACACACCCACACCCTAAAATAAGCCTCAAAATTTAGAAACTTGCAAGTTTCTTTTTCTCACAAAGAATTCTTCTCTTTCAGAAAGGACAACTTCAACATTTTATCCTGTTGAGTTCAAATGATGCAGAGGTAACGTCTACTATATATCTGATGTTTGAATCAGTTGTATACCGAGGTTAAATATCAAGAATAGGTATATTTTATGCAATTTTCAGCCAAATTTGAAGACGCAGATAACGAGAATTTTTATCAATTGACCCATTGGTTTTTACATAGACTTACGTGCATTGATGTCCTCTATCCAACGGTGAAAACCCCAGGTCCCTATCACTTTCCTTTCAAAAGTTAAAAGAATTCTTCCGAACTGCCTTATTTTCAAAAATGGATAATAATCTCCATTTACATGTTTACTATGAAATGAATTACATACTGAATACAGCCTTAATAATGGTCAATAATTTTTGAAACATAACTTTTTTCCATTGTCCTGTGGTTGACTGAAGTTGACAAAAGATCGAACAATCAGTTTCTACCGTACCTTTGATAACGTGACTCACCTATTACTACTACAAACAATGATGATGAAATAACAGATCTTGTTACTCTACTAAAAGCTAAATGATCTTTAATCGAAATCAGTTTCGATGATGG
Source organism: Rotaria sp. Silwood1 (assembly GCA_905250075.1). NCBI lineage: Eukaryota > Metazoa > Rotifera > Eurotatoria > Philodinida > Philodinidae > Rotaria > Rotaria sp. Silwood1. The sequence goes on along the minus strand of CAJNOP010001735.1, from coordinate 2,863 downwards.
GTAACAGATATTACCTTTTAATCACATAATCTAAAGAATATTGTATTTTTTAGCAATGACAATACACTGAAACAAATATGTCATCAAACATTTTTGTTTCAATTACTACATAAGTACTTTTATTTGACTTTTATTGCTTGTAGATCAATTTACTCTGAAAACTTAAGTGTTTATATTAGAAAGAATTGTTAATTCGATCAAAAAATTAAATGAATGCGTATATACTTATGATGACATGAATTATTTTTGTTATTATTGATAAAATAACTTGTGATTTATTCAAGAATATATTAAGATGTTTTTTCGAATTTTAATGAGAATATTAACATAGGGTTTTTTTTTCAATAATATAGAATCAAATATGTTTCTAAAGAGTTTCATAGATTCTTTCCTATGGTATTATGTTAACGAAAAGCCAGAAAAGTTGTTTTGTCACTAGTTATAAACAGTTATTTATAACATTACACTCATATGTCAATAATGTGATCAGTGTCAGATGTTGCTTACTGTTATTGTTTGCCATGAAACTTTACATTTTGAAAAAATAGAAAACACACTCAGTAGTGTTGTTATAGATAAACTCTTTCGCAGTATGGAAGACAAGTTTTCAAATATTTAGAAATTTCTAAGTATAATGAGAAAAACTCAAAAAGCAAACAACAACAACAACAACAACACATACTTGATACAGGTATACGTAATTAGAGGGTGTGGGTGTGGGTGTGGAGTGTGGGTGTGGGTGTGGGGTGGGTGTGTGTGGGTGTGGGTGTGGGTGTGGGTGTGGGTGGATGTAGGATGAATTGAGAACATGACACACACCCACACTCTCAAGATTGATCGGTTAGTGTCCCTCCCTCGTTACATATATTATTGTGATTTACTGCTAAATTAATTTTCTAGAGTTGGTTGCAATTTAAAGTGTGGCAGGAAGTGAGTGTTGGTGTGGATGCAAAATACAATGAAGAACAACAATCACACCCGCACCGAGATTCATACCATCAACTCTTTAAGGGTTTTCGGGGATATCTATTTGTTTTTAGAGTGTATGACGGACAAATTTCAAGATATTGAGAAAAATGTGTAAATTCTGAGGATGATGTCAAATTGAGTTCTTGGTCTTTATAGAACTATACTGAAGCAGAATTTTCACTGTGGCGAGTGAATTTTTCTTTGAATTTCACGATCCATTTTCCAACGAATGTATTTGAATAAAATTCTTTCATATAGGGTTTTGATGAATAAACGAATATTAAAAATGTTGTGCTTTGTGGGACATAATTCATGAAACTTGCGAACAAATGCATATGCGACCAGATGTTTAGTTTTGGTTCTAAACATGCATGTTGACGACCAACTTCAAAAAATAGCATCGGCGCCAATTGACTCAACAAAATAACTGTTGGTGGAATAAAATAATCACGATGTATTCGAATTTGTGTACACCAAGCATTCCAACATGTTAATTTACCTGTTGATAGATAGATTTTTCTTCGTGCAATGCTAATCAAAGTTAAAATATTGCATAAAAAATGAAGAAAACATGTTCCACCAGCATTAATCCAAACAAAGACTACTTCAACATTATTCAACAGGTTAATGTCAACAAGATAACCACATTTAAATAAACCTTCATCATTTGTATCGGGTACAATGGTTTTTGATAATATCGTTGCAATTCTTCCACACGTGCAAAAGATCAAAATCGTAAACAGAATGATTATAGCATGTTTTCTCGTCATTCCAAATAACCGAAAGAAAAATAATTCAAGTAGAGTACGTTCAATAGCCAAAATTGATGAGCACCACATACAAACAGCAATCAGAATAGCATTGATACGGATTCCTATGTAACAATCAATAATATACTGGTAGAAATACGATTTTATGATGAATTTCGAAGCGTACAATGTAAAACTATAGCGTATTTCAATAAATATCATAACGTAAATGCTGCATATAGAATATGATACCAGATAAACGCCTCTATACGATGAACGAATAGATTTACTACTCAAAAATGTTGATAAGGCAAGAAAATTATTAATTAATCCAACAATTATCATAATATTAATACAGGATATAAATATTGATCGATAGTCGATAGAAGATTCCTTAATCATTAGTTTCATAACCGATGGTGGATTTATCCATAAAATATTATTCTTCAACTCGCATGTTCGTCCAATAATGCATGGAGAACATTCACACCACCATGAATCATTTTTTTTCATGCTACTATTTCTATAACAAAGACCATTGTTTTGGCAGATGTTGATCGCACACTTTTCAATTGACATATTCTTTACAAAAAAACACAATCTATTGAATAATCAAATGAATTTTTAAGCAAAATGATCAGCGTAGTTGGAAAAGCCTATGTGAGAAAATCCTTCAAAAGTGATTTGAACTGCAGCTGCTTAATTCTAATCGAAAAGCTTCTGACAGTCAAATTACCAAAAAACTATTGAATTTGATAAAAATCAGTTTGTTTGCCGAGAGTTAAGTCTTGAAAGCTGAATTTATTGTAAAATATGTTTTATGGAATAAGGAAATCACGAATCCACATGGTGTTAAGCATCTGACGATTTTCATTCATAAGTCTGCAGAAAATTTGTTTTGCATTTAATTGCCAACTAGAGAAGAAAGATTGTAGGAGAGGGTAATGCATTCATGACATAATATATCCTATATTATACGTCAATTTGCACAGATATTTATTGTGGTATTAATTTCCACACAATAGATTTGAAAAAAGATTTATTGATCAAATACGCAAAGTCTTATATTCGGTCTTACATTACGTCTATGATGAATTGTCATGCATTTCCCTTTCGAATAATAATAATAATTTGATATATATAGA
>CAJNOP010001734.1:0-24740 GCA_905250075.1 Rotaria sp. Silwood1 | reverse complement strand
TTCTCATGAATTATTTCTCATTTCCGCAATTTGATTGTAGAACTGAGAAACCAGAATATTCTTTGAGGTTCTCATTAAGGAAATCTTAGTGCACTATTCTTCAAAATGCCTAACCGATACAAAGATCTTTAGTGAGATCAGTCTGTAGTATGCTTGCAATGTTAACGATTAACAGTTCATTGGCGCCCCTTTGGGGTACCAGCCACGGCTAAGTCCTCCTTTTACATAAGTGCACTTGAACGACAGACTCTTATTGTCCATGTAATACAACAGCTACGATATCATTCACATATGCCTTTTCAAAACTATTTTCTTTGAATAACAGTAGCTAGACATTGCACATATCAGAATTCCCGAAAACATACCAGGATAAAAGTATCACTTTTCATAATAGTAATTATAGCATATAACAAATTAATGCCAGGTCTCATTGTTAGACCCACGCCTATCCATGTATATATTTCCACAGATGATAGATTTAAAAACACGAAAGAACCTTTCTTATAAGTATCAAACACGACCAAATTCAATAGCTTATTCACTCTTATTGCGTACATTTAACTAATAAATAGTCAAAAACCATTCCATAGTAACTACAAATGACTCACTTAATTGATAAGTATTTTCATAAGACGAAAACAAACATACAATTTCCAATTATTCTCTTCTTTTTCATACATTTATGCAAAACCGAAAAAGACATATACTGTTTTAGCTGATCATCTACTTCAGCAAATGCACATTCTAAATCCACAAAAAAATATACGAACCGAAAAACTAATTCTTTTCCTTTCAAGTTCGTTTTCGATGGAATGCATTTAACTGTTTTAATCATGTTTTCCATTCATACATTGTCACTATATTCTATTCTTCGAGAAAAACTGGTCTTAGGATGCATACAAAAATATTTCTCCTTTTTTATCACTTTGAGTTCGTTTTGAAACTCATCAGATCTAACCCCAGGTCGAAAAGTACCGGCCGGTTCCGGCAGGAAAACACCGGAAATCAACGGAACATGGAAGCAGTATTCCGGCCGGAAATTTTTTCGGATTTTTTTCCGGTGAATTCCAGCCAATTCCTGTTCTTTCCGGCGGGAACCGGCCGGAAATCCGCCGGAAAAAGTCCGAAAAATTTCCGGCCGGAATACTGCTTTCATGTTCCGTTGATTTCCGGTGTTTTCCTGCAGGAACCGGCGATTTTTCCGCGTCTTTCCTGCCGGTTCCTGCAGTATCCGGTGACCGGAACGATCGACCTGGGACCCTTTCACATCCTCTTGTTAAATCTTTTTAATTTAACGCCCTTCAAAATGCAACTGTCGAGTGCACCAGCTAGTCGCTCGTCGGCGCCTCTCTGGGGCGCCACTCGCGACTAGCTGCTGCAACCTCTGATCTTCTTCTCCCATAAGATAGTTCTTTTCACTTAAACCCTGTTAAATGACAGATTGCTCTTACTTAGAATATTAGATTTATAACACCATCGCTCCACATGAGCAGCTCCGGACCAACAGTTTCCTGTTATTTATTCCTAATTTCTTTAACCCAATGGTTTAGCCAATACGATAAAATTTTATTAGGGCTTCTGGTTTGGAGAATCTTAGTTGATTATTCTTGATAAATGCAGGTTTCACGTAGATCTTTTGCTAAACAACATTAGAATACGTTCGCAATTTTAGCGACCACTAGTTCGCCAACACTTCTCTCAGGCCTTGCTCATAGTCCCTTGTTGCATTCTTGGAATACATTAAAACAATCATTGGTTATTCAGCATTTATCCTATAGGCCGTAACTTCATTTACAGGATTCTTTTAATGCTACTTCTCTCGACTTAAGCAGAGTGCACTCAAAAAAGGCCACTTAACTCACAAACCACTATGAATAATCATGAATCCCACAATGTTGCACACATTAGACTGAGTACCAATGGTTTGTAAACACTGTTTCATCACACTACGACTTACTGAAACACTCAACCCATTAGATCACACTCTGATTCATGTCTACAACGATACTATGAAGAGGCTACCGAAACTAAACAGCAATTACAAACTCCAAATACGCAGAAGGATTGTCCATATTTCGGGTTTCCATTTTTTCAAATGCCTTTTGCTTTAAAAAAATTGACTTTTTCCTTAGACAATAATTCAGATAAAAAAGGATGATTTGTCTCATACAAAAAACTACTTGAGTTTTTGAACAGCTGACTTGAGATTCGGGTTCCCCGACCTGGATTTGCTTACGTCAACCTTTATAAAATATCGTTATTTTCTCAAAAAACCCTTTCCTTCACCCAAAAAATTCAATTCAAAATTTTGGAAAACTGACTTTAGATTCGGATTCTTCGACCCCGATTTACTTTTGTCAACGTTTAGAGGAAAGAACTTTATCTGATTGGTCGAAAGCCCGATATCGAAAACATCTCATTGGCTGAAACTATGGGCTGAATAACGTGATTGGTCGAAAGCATCAAAGCGCAAACTTCTTTAAGCGTATGTTTTTTTTGACCCCGAGGTTCTTTTAACTCTGATGTTCTTTTGACCTGACGACAAACAAGCAAGCACGCAAACTCTTTTTTTCCATATGACCCTCCCTTCAGTCGAGGGAATAAAAAAGCTCATTTCTGATTGGCCCGTTCCTGACGAATGAAATCCCGGCCAAAGAAATGGGCTCCGGATTCGAATGCAGGGCCCTCGATAACCTATAGCAAAGTTTGATCAAAATGGCCAAAAGTCTTAAAATAAGCTGACGCCACCTGTATGTTTTTTTGACCCCAAACAAGCAAACGGACAAACTATTTTTTTTCATATGACCCTCCCTTCAGTTGAGGGAATAAATAAATGTAGTTTGATCGTTATCAAGATCAGATTTGTTTTATGAAATAAATGATTTTTTCCTTCGATTAATTGAATATGTTTTAATTGAAATCTTTTTTCAATAGATATATTTATTCAGTTGTTGATAATAAATGGTTAAATATGATAATTAACAGTAAAATATGCTAAAGTTTAAAGGTAAAAACTAGTGTGATGATCTATGTTGATGATGGTTGTTTGACAATAGTATCAATCCATTTAAGATAATCAGGATTTCCATTTGTAATTGGTAATTCGATTAATTCTGGTACATCATATGGATGATTTTTTTTAACAAATTCAATTAATTCAGCTACTTTTTCTTGTCGAGTTTTAATCATTAAAATAAGTTCATTATCTTCATGAATATTTGATTTCCATTCATAAATTGATCGAACATTTGGAATTATATTGACACAAGCAGCTAGATGAGATTCAACTAATGAACGTGCTAATTTACGTGCAACTTCATCAGTTGATACTGTTGTTACACAAGCCGAATATTCAGATGATTTATTATAAGATGACATCGAACGTTTTATTAATATCTGAGAGTAAACATAATATATTAACAATGAAATAAAGAAAAAACTCAATGAAACAAATATACTAATTGAGCCCATCAAAAAATCTACAATAGATAATTTAACTCACCCAATTATTTATATGAGGACGAATTAATTTTATTAACATACTGAAAACAAATATATATTTATATTCTCATATGGATTTTTATATTTGTCAATTATATTTTCTTTCTTTTTTAAATAAGAAGAATAAATAGAATCTATTCTTGGATTTTTTTAATAAAACAAAAATTTCGTTTTGATGTGATATGATGTTCTATTTTCAAATAAACGAATTTGACTTATTTTCTCCAAGTAAACGAACATTTTTTTTAGAAAGAAAAAAATGTTTTCTTTTGTTGATCATCTTGATCAATTTTAATAAAAATAACAAGAACAACAAAAAACAACAAAAAAAAAAGAAAAAAAAACACGGGAACATAAAATGAGTAAGTTTTAAAAAAAGAAAGTAGTTCAATCTCATAAATTAATTATCATGTAAAGCAACAAATGATTTAGCTCCAAATGGTGATGCATAACGAATTTGTAAATGTTGAAATACTTTTTGTCCAAATCCAAGATCACAAAGATAAATTCGTCCAACATTTTTTGATGACATTGAAACAAGTGGTAATAAAGGTACTAATGAATATTTACATTCAATAGCTCCACCATCTAATGGTGGATCAACAGCAATAATAGATGCTTGAAGACGAGAACAATATTGGACGATATCACGATACCATGGTTTGGCAAATAAAACTGAATCAGAATAATTAGCAGCATCTAAACCATTTAATATTAAATCAACAGGTGATCGAGGAAGTTCTATTAAATATTAATAAAATAATTATTTATTTATTTATTTATTTATATTAATATAATATTACCAGATACATTTGTTGTTATAATACCTTGTGTTGTTCGAAATAATTTAAGTTCATTTTCAATAAAATAATGTTGAGTAGGATTTGAATTAGGTGGTATATATAAATAAATTCGAATATTTTTTGATGCTAATATTCTTCCAGCACAAATAGCATATGCACCTTGAACTTCAGTTAAACAAGCTAAAACAACAATTGTTGGATGTTGATGACGATTTTTAACTAATAATCTTTGTGTACCACCTAATAAATGCAATGACATATCACTTGTACATCTACCCATTGATTCAATACGTCTTTCTAATGAATAACCATGATATTCGGATGAAGCAAATAATTTATTACGTAATTCAATATTTATTCCTGGAACAACAAGACCTTCATCTAAATAAATAATTCTTACAATTATATTGAGATTATTTATTAATGTTGAAGGAACCTGTTAAAAATTTTTTCGTTGTTGGTACAGGTAATTGAATTTGTTCATAATCAATAGGTCCATTATTATGTTCAAGTATCATTTGATCACACCGGTATTTATCTTGAATTTGTGAATATGAATGTACAATTGAAGAATTTTTAATTGATGATAAATTTGATGAATCAAAATTAAAACGATTTGTTGTTTCATCATTTATTTCATTATCATTTGTTGCTTCATCTGACCAAGATTTTGATGAACGAGAACGATTTGATAAATTGGAATTTATACCAATCATTTGATTTGATTTATTACCTAAATAATTTAATATCATTTCATTTTATTTTATTTTATTTTATTTTATTTTATTATCAAATAAATAACATTCGTTAAATTCATCACTAATAAAATAAAATAAAATAAAATATAGTTATTGAATAATCTATCAACGTTTAATCTTTTTATATATCTCAAATATATTTTGAAAATATTAATCGTAACAATAAATCTTAGCTGTAATCATCTCACGAGGGAAGGTCACCAACTTTTCAATCGCTTTTTAGTCGGAACTATGTGCATCATGTAGGTCCTAATGAGCTATGAATACCCTGAAAAGAGTTCGGGCGGCTAGCCCATTACTGTCGAGATACTACATTTTTACGATATTGTTAAGCAGAACGCCATAGTTCCCCTCAGGAACCAGAAAAACTGAGTTTGGAGTTTTGACCTGAAACTTTGTACAGAAACAGACCTCAGTGAGAGTAGTTTATTGTGAAAGTTTCAGGCCTTTTGGTTGTTCCTATCCTAGGATACAGCTAAAAAGGGTGTTTTTACACTGCTCGTATACCCTCGACAGGTTCCGATGTGCTTATTTCAGAATAGGAGCAACCAAAAGATCTGAAACTTTCAAAATAAGCCACTCTCATTGAGGTCTGTTTCTGTGCCAAACTTCAAATCAAAATTCAAAACTCAGTTTTTTTGGTGCTCCTGAGGGGAACCACGGCGTTCTGCTTAACAATATCGTAAAAATGCAGTATCTCGACAGTAATGGGCTAGCCGCCCGAACTCTTTTCAGGGTATTCATAGCTCATTAGAACCTACATGATGCACATAATTCCGACTAAAAAGCGATTGAACAGTTGGTGACCTTCCCTCGTCAGTTAAGTTATTGGTGATAATAAATATCAAAAACATAAATATTTTCCATTATAATTCATCTCATTTACATCAAAATTTTAAAAAGATTCTTTAATAAAAACAAGATAAATATATTTGTCAACTATCTTTTATAACAGAGAAGAAATCGAACTGATCTTAACCTGACTTAAGTTTTGTTCATAACTAATCTCTGATATTTATATATATATGATCAATGTATGATGATTGGTGTTTTTAGAATATCCTTAGTATAAGGTGAAAATTTCTAACCATGAATAGCAATGGGTGCAGCTTTTAATTGTTGTTGTGATTGTTCATGAAATTGTTTTTTTTGTATTGTTTTAGGAATTTGAAAATGTGAATCTGGTTGAGATAAAATATTTAAATCAATAATATCTTTAGCTTTAATAATAACTAAATTAAAACCATCATCATCATCAATTAAAATTCCATTATGAAAAGCATTTATTAATGTTAATGTTTGATTAATAACATCAATTGATTTTATTTGTCCTTGATAATTTCCAATTGTTGAACCACAATCAATTGATACAGTCCAATTAAGAAAATTTTCAAAACTCATCATTTTATATCATTATAGACTTTTCATCAAAAATTTTCTTTCTGTCTCTTTTTTTTGTTTTTTAATCTAAATTAAATAAACAATTTTTTTTTTTCTGATTGGGAATAAATCGAAAAAGAATAAAAACATACGAAGAAAAAAAACAAAAAAAAACAAAATAAATGTTTATATATTCAAATCGTTTGACATATTTTTATAATCGAACATATAAAAAAAGACAAAACAAAAAACAAAAAAAAGGAGAAGTGCTTGATTAAAGATAAAAAAGATAATTTAAATCGATGGAATATGTTCTATTTAATATGAAGATAAACAAATAAAGACCTGAGCTCAATCAACAGCAGATACAATATAAAACTGTTCTAATGTGCACCAACGTTCTTGTTTTGTTTCACAACATTAAATAAAACAATAAAGAATAATTTATTTTGTTATAAAATATTCTTATTTTTTTTTTTTTTCTGTCTCTCTCTCTTTCTCTTAATTAATAGCAAAAGAAAAATATACAGAATGAAAATCTATTTACATTAAATGAAAATGAAAATAAACAAAATAAAATGTTTTAACTAATTAAACATGTTTTATTTGTATGAGTTTGAGTTTTTGATAAATTTCTATTAATTATTTGTTTGGAATTTGAATTAATATTAGCAGATGAATTTGATGAACGACGAGAATTAACTTTTTCATTTGAATATTCATTTATTCCATTTTCATTGGTATCAATATTATCCATTGCTTTTATACTTTTTTCAAAGATTTCTTGAACAGCCTTTTCAGAATTTTTTTAATTAAAAAATAAATTTATTTAAATAAATATTCTTACTCGAATATCCATAGCAGATGCTTCAACAAATTGAACTTTCCATGCATTAGCTAAAGATCGACCTTCTTCACTTGAAACGACTCTAAATTCAATTTTCATCTTAGTTTTTTTTTTGTATTCGATATAATTAACAAATAAGAGTCACTTTATTTTATATTCTAAATAACTATTTTCAAAATTCAATATAATATAATAAAACAATAATATAGAATATATGACTAACAAATTCAATTATAGAAATAGATTATTAATATTATTATAAGCTTATCAAAAGATAAGATTTCTATTCTTTTCTTTTCTTTTCTTTTTCTTATAAGATAAAAATGTTTTTTGTTTTTCTTTCTAAATAATTCATTTAATAAATAATCATTGTTACAAATCGAAAGAAATTTTATCAAATAAAGGTAATCTTATTTTGATTTAACTATTTAAAATTAAGACAAAAAAACTAGACTTGATTATCTTTGTTTTTAATATATTATTTATCATTATAAAATAAAGTATAGAATTAATTTTATCTTAATAAAGTATAGAATTAATTTTATCTTAAATAAATCAAATTATATATTTGACTTTGACATTAAACTTTGAAAAATAATAAAAAGGGAGTAGATGATATTAATCAATATAAACTATTGAATTATAAATAAATATATGAAAAATTCAAAAAATCTAATATAATTAATAAATAAATCTTATTTATTAATCAACTAATTCAATTTATTTAAAAGATTTTATTCTTTGTTTAATTGAATTGATAAAGTAAAAAACATACCGTTCATCATTTCGATCGATTTTATTTCCAACTAAAACCATTGGAATTCTATATAACAATAACAAAAACAAAAAAACAAACGTCTAATTAATAATGAAATATTTATTTAAACCTTGTAACAGTACTTGTTGACATTATTTTATCTCGAATTTTTGAAACCATTTTAAAACTAAAATAAAACAAAAGATGTTAAATTAAAAAAAAATTTATTTAATTAAAAACTAAACCTTTGAATATCATCAATAGCATAAACAAGAATATAAGCATCACTATTTTCAAAATCTATATGATTAAGTGTATATTGATCAGAACCAGCATTATCAATTATTGTTAATTCATATTCTTGTCCATTAATAACACATTGATGTTGAAGATCTTTAATTCATATTAAGAAAAAAAAACATATTAGAAATTTTAAATTAAAAAAAAAATTAATTTATTTGATTAACTTGTTTTTATATTTGGGTCATATTCATTATAAAAATGTTTATAAACAAAATGATGAGCAAGAGAAGATTTTCCAACACCTGGAAAACCTAATAATGCGATTTGTCGATGTCGACGCATTTTTTTTAACAATTTATCTTAAATAAATAATATTAAAATAAATATTTTAATCATACTTAACAGAATATTAACTATTTCTTCTTTGATTTAGTTTTTCGTTCAATCATTTCACAAAATCAAACAAGAAAATAACAACAATAAAATAAATAAAAAGATAAAATAAAATAAAATATCTTTCTATAATTCATCACGGAATGAATAACGTTGTCGACTTGGTGTTAAACGAACAAAAACAGATTCTGGTGGATATAATCGATTATTTATTTTGACAAATTCATTTTCTGATCGTTGAGATAAATCATCTTTTTTATTTGATAAACTTTTTCCAATATCTATTCCATTGTCTTTTATTTTCGAATCAATATTTTTCTAAATATAAATTAACAATTATTATTTTCTTTATTTTAATCAAAATATTCGTATTCAATTTTTCCTGTTTTTTTTTGTTTCTATACAATTATTAATAATTAATTGTAAAAGAATTTATTCTTAAACTAATATCATTTTATTTCGATTAACATAATATATATATTAACTTTTATTCACCTTTTGTTCCTACTCTAAATTGAAGAGTTTAGTTTTTTAATTAAAATAAAAATTCTTATCAAATAAAAAAAAAGCTAAATGAAATATTATTTTTATTCGACTAATTAAATTATAAATTCTATTAACAGTTTTTTAAAATAATTTATTTTATTATAAATATTTAATAAAAAATTTCAAAACTAGGATCTTCTCGTTTTTCTTATTAGTAAATTTTTCTGCATAGTCAAACAATTCATTGTTTAAAATAATCAATATATTCTTAGATATGGATTTTATTAGGATAAATATAAATATAAACAAATATTTCTTTATTCTATAAGTGATAATAAATATAATCTATCATATTTGAATTATGAAAAATAAATTCTTTTCTATATATTTTCAATGTAAATCTTTATTTATTTTAAAATATTTTTTAAATTACTTGAATAATTGTTTGTTTGGTTGATGGAATTGGATTATGAAAATGTTCATGAAGTTTTCCTGAATGAAGATCTTTAACAAATTCTAATAATTTTCCATTTATTCTAAATAGAATATTTATTTGTTTTATTAACAATAGAAAACGAAAAAACAAAATCAATTTTATTACGATATTTGATTAAAATCTGGAAAAATAAACATATGTCGAAATGTATCAATAACTAATAATGGTAAATCAGACATTCCTTTTCCAATATGTTCTAATGGATGAAGAAATTTTGCTCCATCAGCATGTAAACAATTAATACTTGCTAAAATAATAATAATAATACAGAGATTAAATAATAAATAATTGAAACCTGTTTGATGCATAAGTTGTTTTTGAACTTGATATTCAAATATTGATACTGATTTATGATCATCAATATGATGAAATAAAATAAGAAATGGTAAACCTTCATCGGTTAATTCTTCAGCATTTTCAAATGTTATTTCTCGAACTAAATGAAGACATTTATTATGTGACCATCTATAGAATATTTCTTCATTATTTAGTTCTCCTTTATAATATTCATCACTTTTATTTGATGACTAAAATATAAATTCATCTTCGTTTTTATTTTATTATAAGTTAATTTAATTGTTTACTTTAGATGGACGATAATAAATAATATCATTTGTTGGACGTTCATTTTCAAATTCTTCTCTATTATATATTCAAATATTAAACAAAAAGAAAATAAGTCTTATTCGAGATAAATAATTAATTAACAAAACAACAAACAAACAACAAATGATTTTTATTTTTATTTTTTTAAATAAAATAATCTCAATATTAATATAGGAGAGGCTACCAATGCACTATTATATTATTATTTAAGAATAAACACCGTTTTATCTGCTATTTTTATTATCTATATAAACGATTTTAATTAAAACTATTCTATCTAGGGGTGGCACTTTAACTTTACTTTAAACTTTAAAGTATGCTTACTTTAACTTTAACTTCAAAGTTAAAGTAGATTTTTCCGCAAAAAATTTTTTTTCCTAAAATAGTTGTTTTTTCATAAAAAAGTTATTTTTCCATAAAATAATAATTTTTTTGCGGAAAAGTTTTTTTTTGTTCGTAAAAAAATTAGTCTTTCATAAAAAAGTTATTTTTTCATAAAAAAATTATTTTTTGCGAAAAAAATTATTTATTAGCAGAAGCAAATTTTTTTATAAAACAACATGAGTTTTTTACAAAAAACAATATTTTTACGAAAAAATAATTTTTTTACGAAAAAAATAATTTTTTAGCAAGAGAATAGTTTTTTTTACGAAAAAATATTTATTGCGAAAAAATCTACTTTAACTTTAACTTTAAAGTTAAAGTGTTTTACTTTAACTTTAATCACTTTAACTTTTAAAGTTAAAAGTTAAAGTGCCACCCCTAATTCTATCATATTTATTATTATTATTATAATATATATGTGTCCTTGGAAATAAAAATCCTGGATATAATAATGTTTATTTCAAATATCGAGCTAATTAATATTCTTTGTTTTTTTTTCTTTAATTATTTATTCGATTTATATTTCAACTAAAATCTCAAGGAAATATTTATTTTAAAGTAAATATATTTATCTATTTATTAATTAACTTTCTATAATTAGATTTAGAAAAAAAGTCTTATTGAATAAAATCCTAGAAATATAACTTAATATAAATATTTCCGTAGATAAACATCTATTGAATATATTATAAAATTAGTCTCATTTTGAAATATATTTGTTTTTCTCTTTAAAACAAAACAAAAAAGAAGCGACTAATTAATCTATTTTAAAATTGATTTAAAAAAGTGATGTTAATTAACATACAATATATTATTTGATGCAGCAAAAAGACATTGATCTCGAAGAAGATTTGCTACTTTTGAATATATTTTATAATTATCCGATAAATAATCATTAAAATGTCCAATAATATAATCTTTATTCATATCTAATTTTATTAAATCAGTTTTATTAAATAATTTAATTATTGGTGATTCAATTTGTTTATGAATATAATCTATTAAAGCATCAAGTTGTCTATATAGAAAATAAAAATAAAACGAATAATTTTATTTTTTTTAATATTGATAATAAAAGTAAAACCTTGCTCCTCGATATTCTCGTTTGATTAATATTGAATGTCGAAATAATTTTAATGTTGGATATTTATTAATATTATATTTTGTTGAAATAGATGCTGAAAATTAATAAATCAATATTTAGTTTATTTTAAATAAAATAAACAAACATTCGGAATCACAATCAACTTTTCCAATAGCCAAAAGACCTTTTTCCTAAAATCTCAATATATATTAAATGATATTTATTCTCTAACATACTGTATATTCTTTTGAGAGTTTATCAGCAAGTTGATCATATATTGGATTAAGCATTTGACTAAATCGACACCAATTAGCATAAAAATTAATAAAAACAACTTGATGTGATGCTTAACAAATCTTATTTATATTAATAATATATATTTATTAGTAAAACTTACAAAGTATTGAATCAATATTAGTAGTTGTTAGTTTTATTGCATCACTCCAAACATAACATATATTATATAATACCTATTTAACATTAATTAGTTTATTAATCTATACAATTCTATGAATAATATCATTAAATATATTTCAATTTATCTTATTATATATTTATTTATTTAATAGAATAAAAAATGATTTTATATTTATTTCTGCATAAAAGTCGATAACGAAAAAGAAAATTTTCTTTTATTTAAATATATTTCGTTTAGAAAATCTATCTTTATTATTAAATCTATCAATTTAATAAAATAAAAGAATGGAAAAAGTCTATTTGAATAGAATTTATTTTAAATAAAAAACTAAAAGTTAAACATACCAATATAAGAATTGTTTTGAAATAATATATATACATTATTTGTTTAATTATATATTCGATTAATTGAGACAAATAACAAACAAAATTAATTTATTTTAAATCTATAAGAAGTTGAGAATTGGAACCACGTGAGAGATCAGACGATAACTTTATTTAATACAAAAACAAACAAAGAAAAACAAAGTCAACTTGTTTTTGTTTTCATCCAATTATATTTTTCAATTCATTTTTATATTAATTTATATTCATTTTACAAATTTTCAATAATAGTTGTCAAACTTTTGCTTTTTTCATTCAAATATTTTCTTAAAATAAATATTAAAAAAAGAAAACAACACACACACGTGTATGAAAAGTGCATTAACGTTTTATTTATTTAATTAGAGGATAAGAAGATTTTATCAATGAAACTAATTTATATTTCGATCTTTATATTATAATCATTTATCAATAATGAGTGGAGAAAAGTAAATTTTATTTTAATTATAAATATAATAAAAAAAAAAAAAGCTAAAAAATTCTTTAATATATGTTGTGTTTTTTTTTGTTTTTTATTTATTGAAATAACTAAAATAGTATTATTCATTCAATGCAAACCGATAGTGAATGTGAATCTGATGTATCATCAATAGCTGATTCATCAACAACAAATCCAAATCAATTAGTACTTAATAGAGAATCTTTAATTAAACGTATTGATTCTTTAACACAAGAAAATCGTGTTCTCAAAGTTGAACTTGAAACATATAAATTACGTTTAAAAGCATCACAACAAGAAATAAAACAATTAAAACAGTTAGTTATTTTATATATATTATATAAATAATTATGTTTTATTTTAATTAAAAGTGCAAGTGTTAATATGCAAGCTAAAGCTGAACAAGAAGAAGAATTTATTTCAAATACACTTTTAAAAAAAATTCAAGAATTAAAAAAAGAAAAAGAAACTTTAGCTAATAATTATGAACGTGAAGAAGAATTTTTAACTAATGATTTATCAAGAAAATTACAACAATTAAGAGAAGAAAAACAAACATTAGAACAATCATTAGAACAAGAACAAGCTTCACAAATAAATAAATTAATGAAAAGAATTAAACGTTTAGAAGCTGAAACTATTAATAAACAAAATACTCTTGTATTAACTAGATTTATTTCTTATTTTTTTATTAAATTTCTTTTTTCATTTAGGATCAATTAAAAAGAGAAAAAATTGAATTAGAAAATACTCTTGAAAAAGAACAAGAATCTTTAGTTAATCGTTTATGGAAAAGAATGGAAAAATTAGAAACAGATAAAAGATTACTTCAACTTAAACTTGAACAACCTGATCAAACAGTTAATTCAACTAATTTTGTAAGTTTTTTATTATTTATATTTACTTTAATCAGACAAATAATAACAACATAAACAATGAGCAATTTTACAAATAAAAATTTTCATTCAACATTATTTAATATCAATTATTTATAGACAATTTTTATAGATTATATATAATCAACAATAATATTAGAATTCTTCATTTGTCATTCGATCATTTATTATACTTTAGAAAAACAAAACAATAAATATAAGTTTACCTTTACTAAGAAAAAACATATATCCTCTTTTTTTTTTATTTTATTAAAATTCGTTTAGTTGAATGTGTTTTATTTTAATCTATTAAATAGATTTTATCTTAAGAAAGTTTTTTTGATCAAATATATTCATATATATATATATATACTAGCGAGAGCCCGTGCATACTGCACGGATGCTTTTTTTCCTGTGAAGTTTCACTTCTGTCCTTTAGCCTTGATTGGAAAATAGACAAAAATCCAGTTCGCATTATATATATAGAGATCGTACAGCCTGATACTCTTGTTGTACTACTTTCTTTAGCCTTATTCCGTTATTTCCTTATCCCTTATATCATTTCCAGCCTTATCCATTTATACCATATACCCTTATCCCCTTATACTCTTTTAGCTTTATCCCTTATGCCCATGTAGTCTTAGCCTCTTATCCCCTTTACTCTTATATCCTTATCTCCTTATTCCCTACTCCCTTATAGCCTTATAGCCCTTGTGGACCTATGGGTATCTCCATACAATAGCCCTTGAGGACCTGTGGCTTTCTCAGTATAATAGTCCTTGAGGACCTATGGGTACCCTCATAGGATAGCCCTTGAGCATCTATGGGTACTCGCAGAGAATAGCCCTTGAGGATCCAGGGGTACCCCCATAGCATAGTCCCGGAGGACCCAAAGGTAGTTCCGTATAATAGCTCCGGGGGACCCAGAGGTACCTGCATATAATAGCCCTTGAGGGCCCAGATGTACCTCCATGTAATAGCCCTTGAGAACCTATGGGTATCTCCATATAATAGCTCTAGAGGACCTGTAAGTACTTCCATATAATAGCCCTTGAGGACCCATGAGTGCCCTCATATATAACAGCCCTTACAACCTTCCCCTTATAGCCTTATCTGACCTTTGACCTTTGACCTTTTGACCCGGCACAGACAGACAGACACACATTGAACATTATATATGTAGATATATGTTGAATATTAATCGAATAATTATTAAGAATATTTTAATTAATGGTTTTTAAATGATAATGTTTAATATTTAGATACAAAATCCATCATCATCATCATCAATTGATTCATCAATTGTAAATAATCCTTTATCAATAGTTGGTTCATCATCAATTAAATTAAATGATGATATATCAATATCAATAAATCAAGATAATAATCGTTCTAATTCATATTTATCATCAAATATGAATAATCGTCTTTCATTACCAAATATTGATTATATTCAACAATTAAAACGAGAAGTTGATAAACTTAAAAGAGAATTAATTAATACACAAGAATCACATAGACAAATAATGGAACAACTTGTTAAAGAAGAACAAGATATTAGAAATGAAAATTTACGTTTACAAAGAAAATTACAACTTGAAGTTTGTCTTTTTATTTCACTTATTATTTAATATTATTTTAATTAATTAAGGTTGATCGTCGTGAACAATTATGTCGTCAATTAAGTGAAAGTGAATCATCACTTGAAATGGATGAAGAACGTGCATTAAATGAACGAATTAAATCATTTCCTAGACAACAAAGAACAAATTCATCTCAACAACATTTAACTCGTTCAAGAACTGTTTCAAGTCCATCATCAGCTAATAATAATATTAATAATGAAAATCCATCATCAACATCAAATGATTTTCAAAGACCACGACCACCATCAACTTCAATTGATGCTTCAAACCAAATGGAATAAACATTTACTTTTTATTTAACAATAACATTTATTTCTCATCTTGTCTCTTTTCGTCTCTTTTCTTTTCTTTTGTATATAATTATTATTTCAATTTATTCTTTTGCTCTTACGGTGATATCAACGATAAACAATAGCAAAAACATTTCAAACATATATATATATATATATATACACGAAGAAATATCATTTTCATTCGACTTTTCATTAGATTTAGATAAAAAACGAGAATATTATTTAATTGAGATAAATATAATCTTATTCAAATTATTAATCAATAAAAACATCATTTATCTATTCTCGATTTCATCAATATTCATTTTATCATTGAGATAAACTCACTTGTGTTTTTTTTCCACAGACTTAGTTTATTTCTCTGACAACAATTATTTTTTACATATTGAAGATAAAATCAATTTTATGCAATAATCGATAATTAATAGTTACAACTGGGGGAAAACGACCAAAATAAATTGAACAAAGATTTTCTTAATAATTTTTATAACCTTATTTCATTTAATAATAATGAAAGATATATTCTACATGAAGTTCGATGTCTATCGAAGTCCGTTAAGCATGAAACAACGATAAATATATTTAATAACAGCTGAAACGTACAACAATGTATTGAAAGTGCTAACAAATGAAAATAAATACGATTGATCATTTAATTTTTGGATAAATATATCAAAAGAAATATATTGCAATACTAATTGATGTTGTTGCAAGAAAAATAATATAAAATGCTCTACCAAATGCAACATTGATACCAAATCAATATGTAATAATTATTAGACTCTTAGTATAGATTTTCTCGTGTTACTTACAATATCTCGATTTTATTGTTTGTCTTTATTTAGTGTTTATCGTTTTTTCTCAAACTCATCTATTCGATAAACATGTTACCACTTTTCGTATAACACAACTTTAAATATCTACAGTTTAAAGTCAACTATCTCCATTATAATTCAATCCTTTATTTAAATGACGCCTAGTTGATAATAAAATATTAAATTGAACTAGTTGCCTTTTAAAGGCAACTAAATTTTAATGTCAACTCCAACATATATATTCAACGATAGATTGTACATTATTGTTCATCATCGATTAATTTTTCTTATCACTATTATATTTTATATATCAATTAACTAAAAGATTATTTAAATAGATATTCAATATATATATATTTCTTTAAAGGTTAACTAATCATATTCATTGAATAAAACTTAAGTTTTTGTTAAATAGATATTATACAATATAATGGTATGAAATAGTTATATTGATTGTCAAAGAAAACCAAAATATTTAAAATATATCTGTTAGAATATGTTCATTGTATTGGGTTGGTAAGAAATTTTTGTCGTTTTTTTTCGTAACTTCCTAGAACAGTGAAGAAAGTTCTAGAAGTTTCCATACTAAGGGTATATAAAGGGAGTGTAAATATCTTTCGAACAACAATAAAACTATGGATATAGATACTGATCTCGAATTAGAAATGAAAATATCTCGTAGAGAGCTCCAGTTGCTTCTGCTTCATGAATTCCGTCTGGATCACAAAACAACAGAAGCAACAAGCAACATATGCCATACGATGGGCAAGGATGCGCTCTCCATTAGTGATGGGCCGAAACTGTACGTTACGAACGTAAGAGAAACGAAAGAACGAAAAAAAAATTCTTGCGACTATGACGTAAGGAAGACGTAATTTTTCTTTCCTTTCTGTACGAAATTACGGTATAACGTGTTACCAATGACGAGCAAGATATATGTTATTCCGTAATTTCGTACAGGAAGGAAAGAAAATTACGTCTAACTTACGTCATAGTCGTAAGAAATTTTCCTTTCGTTGTTTCGTTTTTCGCGTTAGAGTTTCGGCCCATCACTACTCTCCATTCGTACAGCGCAACGTTGGTTCAATGAGTTCAAGAACGATAACTTCGAACTCGATGATTTACCTCATACTGGAAGACCACTAGAGGTGGATACGGATCTCTTAAAGGAGCTTATCGAAGAAGATCCTAGATTGACTACACGGTGTTTAGCAGAGCGTCTTGAGTGCTCTCATATTACAGTGGAAACACATCTGCACGAATTAGGCAAAACATGGAAATATGGAGTTTGGATACCCCATGAGTTATCACCACTTCAGATGCAATATAGGGTTGACGCTTGTATGGAATTGTTGACTTCTTATCGCAACTATCAATGGCTCCGCAATCTT
The DNA here is from genome assembly GCA_905250075.1 of Rotaria sp. Silwood1. Taxonomy (NCBI): domain Eukaryota; kingdom Metazoa; phylum Rotifera; class Eurotatoria; order Philodinida; family Philodinidae; genus Rotaria; species Rotaria sp. Silwood1. The sequence goes on along the minus strand of CAJNOP010001734.1, from coordinate 6,742 downwards.
ATTACTGGTGATGAGAAGTGGGTGTTGTATATTAACTACCAACGTAGACGCCAGTGGCTGAGCGCTGGTCAAGCAGGTGTACCAACGCCTAAGACTGATCTACACCCAAAGAAGGTGATGCTGAGCGTGTGGTGGGGAGTCAAAGGGATTATTCATTGGGAAATTCTTCCAGACGGCTGCAACATCACAGCTGATCTCTACTGCCAGCAATTGGACCGGGTTGCAGAAAAACTCAAAGGAAAACAAGATCGAATTTACTTTTTACATGATAATGCCAGACCCCATGTAGCAAAGTCGACACGCCAAAAGTTATTGGAGCTTGGTTGGATCACTGTTCCCCATCCACCTTATTCTCCAGGCTTAGCTCCTACGGACTAGCATCTGTACCGTTCTCTCGACAATCATTTACGTGAGAAAAAGTTCGAAGACGAGAACGACCTCAAAATGGATCTTCTCAATTTCTTCGACCAAAAGTCTCAAGACTTCTACGAACAAGGGATCCTTTCTCTACCAGAGCGTTGACAACAAGTCATAGACAGTAATGGAGCATACATTGTTGATTGATAATTGTATTTTGATATTTAAAAAATAAAAATAAAATTTTTGAAAAAAAACGACAAAAATTTCTTACCAACACAATATAATCAATAATAATAATCATTTTATATAGAATAGTTTGCTTAATACTCTTAAAAATGTTTGATTATATCTTGCTTAGACATGTTATTATACCAATAGACAATTGACTAGAATTTCTATTAATAATATTTAATGCTATTGACTATAATTCATACTGAGAATCGATGACGATTTAACTTTAAAAAAGATCAAAGTTAAACTAGACTTCTTTGTTTTACTAACAAAGACTTTATAATAAACAATCCATTTTCTAACCGAATGGACTGCATTTAAGGATATTTTTTATCTATAATTATATAATTTTTTTTCAGGCACCGAAAAACCTCTTTTTAATGATGCTTGTTGAAAGATCAGTAAAACTTGTTGATAGCTTCTGATATATACATTGATATAAAAGTCGAATTTGATTATATATAGGTGGATCAATGACACGTATCCAACATTCTATATTCAGTATCATGATTAGCGTATATGTCGTCATTGAAAGATATTGTTCATTTTCTAATATATTGACAAATAAGTCGAGACCATATCAATGATCTTCATTTTCTACGACAATTAAAATAATATTTAAAACAAGCTCAGTTTTATATTGAAAATATTCAATCATCTAATTATACAATAGAAACTTGAAATTGTTTGTTTTTTGTTTGTTCTCAATTGTTTATAATAACCTTCTATACTTAGTATCGTTTTTTTTATAGATCAAAAAAAAAACGAAATTAAATAATATATAATAGTCTTTTGTTTTTCTATTGTGTATCATTTATTCGCAAACTTTCTTTATCTATTTCGTTTTTAGATAATATTAATAGAATAAATAAAAGAAAAAAAAATTCTTTGAATGGACTGCATTTAAGGATATTTTCTCGCCCTTTTATGAAATTGCTGAAGAATCGTTTATCAGAATAATTTGAAATATTTAGGATAGAACGATCTTGATTATTAAAGCAAAAGTTGTCATCGATTTAAAATTCTTGAATGCACTCATCTATGAAATAATACAATCACAATGACGAACGATAGCTCCTAGTTTTAGCTTCGGTTTCTCCGAGATAGTATAGGAGATTGAATGGAAATTATTTTTACAGATACTAAACACTGTTTCAGATGAGGACTTTTTTTTTAGTTTATTTTCATCTTCTTTTTTCGAATAAAAGAAAAATATCTATCTTGAAAAACCATGTCTAGTATATGTGAAAAAAATTCAGTTCGATTGATCATACCACGCCGGAGAAACAAGAGCCTTTATGCACTTTTTCATGAAATAATTCTTTTAAGAAAAACACGAAATAGTTTACAATTTTTTAGCTTTTTTTCCTTATGGAAACTTGATTTATTGTTGATTTAAAAATTTTTAAAGATAATATTTAGGCCTGAAAAAGTACTCAGTTTCATAGATAGACTACTTGATACAATACAATTATAAGACAAAAATGAAAAATGAAATAAGAAAAAATAATGGTTGAGGAGAAGGAAAAGAATGATATATAAAGGGGGAAAGAATATTAATTCTAAGAAATAAAATATTGATCAATAAATATCAATGCTATTCAAATAGAAATGAATTATAAAAAAAAACAAATTATATCATTTGCAAATCATTTTCGAGTAAGATATATATATATATCGATTAGGTGCAATGCCAACAATTTGAATTATATGTATACATAGCCAATCAACTGCTATCGTCTGTTGTTCTGTTTTTTAGAAGTTAATATTATTGCAATTCTACAGTCATTACAAAATTCATTGACATTTCTTCTATGTACTGATTTGAATGAAGATAACCACAACGTGCTTTAATGTCACCAACCTCGCTTTACTGTTTGGAATATTCGATAGGTGTTACACTTGACAAATTTCCCAAACAATTTACACTATACACCAAAACAAATATATTATATTCTGAACTCTCTGTCAAATTCGACGGATAATCCATATTATACGTCAAAATGAATAAATACTCGACGTTCTCTGCCAAATTCCGCAAATACCTCCCACTATGTATAAAGTTAGCACATAATCTGCACAGTCTCGCAGATTTGGCAGAAAGCTATGCGTAGCAGAAAATTCCGCTGATATATTGCGAGAAAATTTTCGCACACATTTCGAAAAAGTGGAAGGAGGCTAGATTATCCCATCGCCCCACATCATAGACTATGCTCACACAGATCTACACCTTGATGAGATAGACATAATCTATTTCGAATGAAAGAATATTTTCTAATATACGTACATGTAATTATTTATGGTTATATGGAAATAAATAAAAACTTTTTTCTTTCGTAATCATGTTATCGTGCAGGGAGAAGAGATAGGTACCAACTTATGTAACAATCTGTCAGTTGGCTGCGTAACCTGATCCAGGAAGATTCCTTCCACCTGTTATGGCGAGATAGTATAGTATTCGAGAAGACCTATAACTTCGTAAAGTCTCTCTTGTCGATTTTGTAAGGTATACCTACGTTCATGCTCTACCAGTCTGACGATGTGTGGGTGGGTGTTGGTGTAGGTGTGGGTGTGGATTTGTGTATTTCACTGCGGCTGTTACTGTGCGTCGTCTGTATCTTGTAACACCCACACGCACACCCACACCCTTTTCATCAGAATTTCGTACATATCAATGGAAAAGTATTCAATTTATTCTACAGTAAGTATTACTTAACATTTCTAGAAGATATTTTATTCTTTTATACTCTCAAAGAACATATATTTATTGATTATTAGAGATAATATCATACTCTATCGAATATTAATCATTGATATTAAATCGAAGTATAATGAATAACTTGTTTTATTTTTTCTTTTAGAGCATGTTCAAATGTGAATAGTATTAGAATTAGTAGTTGATTATTAATGTTATCAAAATTAATCGATAATCCATCACTTATTCCACTATTCAAACAAATTAAAAGGATCAAATCAATAAGAGAGAAATATTATTTTCCTTCAAATTTCCCTTAAAAATTTCTACAACGTTTTCCATCACTTAACGATATTAAACTTCAAGTATTTTCATTTGATGATCACGTATCTGTTGTTAATACATTTCTTACTTGTCTTGAAAAATTATTTCATATTAAGAGTGTGGGCATGGATATAAGTGTCATTATTCTCCCTTATAATAGCCACGTCCACACCCATAGGATTTACATACCATCTGAAATATAATTTTCAGTTTGAACAATATCGTTGATTGAGAAGACACAGCGTGAGCAAAAGTGAACATTGACCGTTTCACTTTCATGAAAACTCATACAATCACAGTCAAAGCAAAGAATAAGTTTCCGAAAACGAGCAAGTATGACGATTTCGATTTGATCTCAATGACACTTTTGTAGTACCTAAATTTTTCATTTCTCGAAATATAAAAACTGAGCATTGAATACTCACTTTGGTAGAAATCAATCTAACTATAGTCAAATTGAAGAACACTCTTCAGAGAAAAGAATGAGTGTAAGGATTTGCATTTGATCTCAACGATGACTCCAATTTGAAAAATTTCAATTTTTTGAAAATAAAAAGTGATCATCATTGAGCATGTTTTGTTCACTGTTTTTAGAAAATGTTTCTAGAGAAAGAAAAAGTTAAGCGGGCTCCCGCTAGCCGAGAGAGATGATTGCTACACAATTTGAAAGATTTGTCGTGCTTACACAATTCTCATTACTGTGAAAACGAAAACTCAAGGGTGTGAATGTGAGTGTGAACGAATAAGTCTTCTCTCCATCCAAATCTACACTTTCAACATCGTTTTCAATGATTATTATAGTCGCAACATGATTGCGAGAATCGATCGATCCTACTTGATGGATCCACGTAATCCCTATAACAACTTGTTGAATGCAGTACTGAAAAGCTTTCTGTCGATAATCGTTCTGTATCTGAAAAGAATATTGAATCGATTGGACAAATATGAAAAGAACTTCTTGGAAGAATTTGAACAAACTCTTTTATCTTCAACTAGTTCTTCGAAATTTCATCAATTGTACTACTATCAATACTATCCGCATCATAATCAGTAGTCACCAGAACTATAAAGACAAATGAATGAAATTAATTGAAGGTGAAGAAACATTCGAAAATCGTACAAAAGAAGAAATGAAAGAGCGAATGATGTGTTTTACAATCCATCATTACTTTCATTCGAGATTAATCAGAGAAAAAAGTGATGAATAGATTAATCAAAGCCATTGAACGATTGATCGATCCTTTATTGTATCATCAGAAACATGAATGGCGTAGAACGACAAACAATCATGAAGATTATAATGTATGTCTTTTATTTTACCTTTGAAAACTCAAAACCAAGACAATGTCGATATTTCAATGTCGAAATAAATCACTTCTCACACTTTGAATGTGGGATTCTATAAAATAATAGATCATCAATTAATAGATTCTATCAGTTAAAATGTGAATGACTGATGAGATAGTCATAACATGAGCACATGAACTTAATTAGAACTTGAGAGATATATTTTATTTATGAAAATGAGAAGAGAAGCTTCCATTTTGTTGCAAAAATAAGATAGAACAAATCATGTTGTATTAGTGAAAATCTTTTGAATCATGAAGTATGTAAGGTACAATTTGGCAGGTTCGTATTAAATTGTGTCTTAATGTTGTTCAACTCATCGGTCGTGAATGAGTTCCCCTGTAAGTACAGATCTCTTAATTCAGTCAACCGGAGCATATTTGTGGGTAGATAGGTCAGTTTGTTGTGAGATATATCAAAAGTATTCAGCTTTGCAAGTTTGTCAATTGTAGGTGGAATATATGAGATAGTTGTATTACTCAAATACAGATATTTAAGATTGACAAAATCAGCTATTGCTCTGATATGTTTCAATCGATTGTTGGATAAGTCAAGGGAGTAGAGCCCTTCTGGTGCCGTAAACACTGGAAATTCAGTGAAGAGATTATTACTCAGGGAAAGAGATCGTACAACATTCAATCCATTAATTTGAGACAATTGATTATTGTGAAAATTAACAGCATATAAACTTTGCATGCTGTCGAAATTCGGAAGTTGAGTAAGTGAACAACCGGGAAGAGACAGACTGGTTAGATGACGAAGTGACGTCAGCTGTTCAGTCATACTGACAATGGGTGTATTTTGAATAGATAATGAATACAATTGTTGCAAATTACCCAAGCTATCGGGAACAATATCTTGAAAAAAAAATAGAATATTCTCATCTATTTTATCAATATGTAAGAAAAAACTTTTACCATTGACGAATTTCATATTTATAATATACAGATTTTGAAGTTGTTTTAGACAGAAAAGATTTTCAGGTACGACACCATTTACTTCATGAAGAATGAGTAAAGTAACGTATGTATTATCATCATTCATCTCAGCAAAACTCTTCTCCCATGGATACGACATGGGATTAATCATGATCAGAAATGGAAAATAGTTCAGAATTTCGTAGTCATCAGCATACTGTGTGCAATCTCCGAGTGATTTTCCACTTCTTGTTTGAACACCTGAAAGATAATCAATTTGATAAATACTATCAATTTTATTAGAAATATTCACCTTTGAATCCACCAGTAATATAAGATCGTAATGGACCGTTAGGTTTTGGCATTCTGCAGTTCACCCATGAACAACAGTAAAATGCGAGTGCGCATAAAAAAACAACTTTGTATTGATTATTCATTGCCATAATCATCGATTACTTTCAAATCTCCAACTGAAATTCTTCTCTATCAACTGCTAATTTATATAGTTCATGGAGAATAGCGTATGAGTGCCCTCGATTATTGACTTTTGTAGGATCAATTTACTTTCAAAATAAGATGTTCGTTTGGTTATTGGTTAGCACAAATATTTGTCTGTTTGCCTGTTTTTAAGATATCACATTTTTTCTCCATAAACTCAAAATAAATATGAAAGATATTGATACGTTTGATTAGACAGAGTTTAACGAGGAGAAAAATAAGCCTTTATGGGTTGATTGGTTCTCTTTGCACTTTTTCATTTCGTTCGACACGATCTCAACCTATTCATACTTTGTAAGGTGCATCAAGGGCAAAAGTGTAGCAAAAAAATAGTGTTTCTGTTTAACATATCATTCGATAGAGCTCGTCG
>CAJNOP010001733.1:4358-17877 GCA_905250075.1 Rotaria sp. Silwood1 | reverse complement strand
CCCACACCCCACACCCACCCACACCCCACCAACACCCTCACCCCGATCGCATTGCGACTAACAGTCGTGGAAAATGAAGACATAGTTATATACCCTTGCAGTAAATAAAAAAATGTGGTTACCTAGAAGTGTGATTCTTTCATCACAACTACGCGTAAGTGTGCTGCATTGTAATCGTAGTGGTGAAAACTTACAACGCAGTTATGCTTGGTTACGATGAAAAAAAGATCGTTCTACGTAAATACGATTTATTATTCTTCTCCATGGTGTGCGAGTTTTTTTTTGTAATGGCCTGTAGGTGAGGCGAAAATTTGATTGTAATTGAGAACACATGGTATCACTTGTCATAATTCAGTCGTTCTTTTTTTTAATTTCTGCGAACTAGTTCTTACATTTGCTTTTTCTCAATAGTGTCAAACTTGAAAGTTGAATTCAATTATTGAATTAGAATTCGATTATTCAAATATCTCACTTGGAGAGGAATGAGTCTATGTGTGTTCGTGGCGTCTAAGCCAAGAGAGAGAGAGGTATATGTGTCTTTTTGCTTGATCGATCAAATTGAATATTTGAAATTTAGTTTTTCAATTTTCAAGTTTAAGATGAATGATATTATTGTTTTCCATCGAGCGTCTAATTACGTTCTAGAGATTGAATTTCCTCTAATCTTTTCATATATTCTAGAGATATTACACCGGTGTTCAATACATATTATTAAACTCGACATCTGATCACTTGAAACACAATTGAAACAATAGAAATGGGTAACTTAAAATTAAAGGAAAGCCATGAACAAATTCGTTTATACTCCACCTTCATTGATCAAACCAAGTGTCGAAATGCACCGTATGATTGTTTGAATGTCCTCTTTCTAAACACTCACCATTTACATGAGGATAGCAACGTTATTTTAGTGAAAATATTCCCTCCCTTCTTAGAAAATCTAATCTTTCGAAAAATACCAAAGTTAAGCTTTTATCATAAGCAGATATGCATCTAAACTTCTTCGCTGAAAATAAATAAGGGTGTTCGAAAAATAACTAGATTTTTGTTGATGTATTGATGAAAACTTGGGGTTTCGTAACATATTTTCTAAGAAACCTCTCCACTTTTCAGAGTTTGGATCAAAATGTAAATTTTAGGCAAAAAATATAGAAACTCCTCCAGCAAAGTTCAATAGGGTGTCAGATGTATGTGGATCTCTAGCCATTAAGTTACTAATTTCTACGTTGCCTATGATAACTTATTGATGTTCTTTTAGTTATGTCGGTCGTATCATTATGGGATTGATTCTACTTGGTATTGTAGGTCTTGTATTCATAAGAAAAGATTCAAATGGTAACAATCTCTTTTTTGGTCCACAATTGACATTGCGCACAACGACTACGCATCTAACCACGAACAATTTGTCTCATAGCAAATGGCCAATCAATAAGCTTGTTGTAGTACCAGCCATGTGGAAAGAAATCGATTGGAGTAATCAATCAAGTTGGCCACTTTGGCTTCGTGCAGGACTCCATATGACCGGAAATAATTCAGTGCCTTATCGTGTACACCTCTATCAACGTATTGATCCACAATCTAGGCCTCCCTATAACTGGCCTTATTGTCGAAATGTTAAACAAGAAGCTGGTATTTATTTGCAGTTTATTTATGATTACTACTACGATTTACCAGAAAAAATTCTATTTATTCATGGAGATCCGTTTACTCATTCGCCTCATCCAATCGAAGCCGCCTTATGCATACGTGATGATGTTCATTATGCCAGTGTTAATTCATTCTGGATACAAGATCGACCTTGGATCGTATGGAGACGAGATCCGATTTCTCAAATATCGTTGCTGTATCATTGTGCAAGTCGGTTATTAAAATTACTAGGCTACGATGCTGAACTTCAATTGAATCCTACAAAAATTAATCCGAAAGATACTAATCTCATTTCAACATATTGCTGTGCTCAGTTTTACGTAACAAAGCAACGTATTCATCACTACACATATGAACAATGGTCAAAATTGTATCATGTTAGTCAAGAACCATATTGTACCGCAGAACACGTTCCTGAAAAAACTGGTATACCTGAGGAGAAACGGTTTGGAGTAGCTTTTGAACATCTTTGGCATGTTATACTTGGACTTCATTCCACTAATATGCAACCATCGATAAACGGTACAAACACTGATCGATGTCATCTATTTCGTTTGTCATGCGCTGGATCACCATGCTAATTATTTTTTGTGTTCTATCATTACTATGAAAATGTCCTATGAATAACTAGAAATGGGGGATTTCGATAGCAAAAACAAACTTGAGTTTGCTAATTCCGATACGATCCTAAAATAATGAATGAAGGAAATTCAGATCTGATTCCAATTCCATGTTACAGGAGTATTGAAATCGGATTGTCATTTTTTAAAAATTACTTACAAAAGTTAAAAATGCAGTCGGAATGAAAACTTCGTTCATCATCTTCTTGTTCTTCAACAATAGTATTATTTTCATAATTCAAAAGATTTTCGAGACTTGTGTTCATTCAGAATTCATTGCTAAATGCCAATGCTGTTGTATCTGTAACTTGGCATGAGCAATTTGCTAATCGGAATAGGATTCTACAATATCGATATCGATTCTGATCCAAAAAAAGAAAACTTTCACCTAACAATTCCAATACTACACTTAAATCTTCGGAGTCCATATTCAATTGGATTCTAATTTGAAACAAAGTCGATTTTGCCCATGTCTATGAGCGAGAATGTTGGTATAAGTAAGGATCAAGGGAGGAAGAAGCTAAACTGCAACCAGGATTTTATAACATCTCAGAGGGTGAAATTGTTCGTGGAATGGTAGTAAATCATTATCGGTTCCGTTAATAAGTGACAACTATAACAATGTCGGAAGTTTACAGGAAACGTATTAGTCTGTTTGTTTTATTAGACCAACAATATTCTACAAAACCACCAAGATACTTCCTTGATGGTTTTAATGAGGAATACAGTTCTGTGGACATTTAAATATGTGAATGAGCGAAATTTCAAATGAAATAAAATTTTTATTTTAACAGCAGCAAGAGAAAATATAATCGACAATATCAGAAAGAAAGACTATCGAAATGACAGAATTTACTTTTGCAGAAAAACTGCAAAAGTAAATTCTGTATAGAGGATGTGGGTGTGGGTGTGAGCGTAAGTGGGTGGGGGTGTGGGATTGGAATTTCACTTTATTAACACTCACACTCACAGGGAGGTTCTATTACTCTGTCTATTTTGGGACACACTTATTCACAAATGTAACAAGGAATATAGCTCACATATTATAATGAGACCTTATTGATATCCAGTCTGTGATTGTATATCAACAACATCTGTCACAGTTTGTGACAAGATGCAACTTTCTGTCCTGTAGTTCACTACTGCTTTTAGATCGTGTATCACAAAAACTATAGCTTAAAGACTTCAAGACTGAAGTCGTTGCTATTTCTCACTCGTATATTCTTATTGAGAACAATATTCTACTAAAATTACCATTTGAAGTCCTTTATGCGCTTAAGGTCCCCTTAAAAAAGTCACTTTTCGTCAGAATCATCAAAGTTAAGATAAATGCAGGAGAAGATAGCCCGTGATCTGATGTCTCATAAATGACAAAAATTTTTACTCGGCACTTTATTTTCCCAAAAGTTTTGAAGGATTTCCGTCATCCTCTTTTCGAAAAATAAGGTGTTTTTGAAAAAAACCAAAACTTTTTTCCGTTTTTTCTCGTTTTATAGGTTTTTGATCGTATCTTCAAGAATTCCCGAAGGGGCTTCATTGTAGCCAATAACTTTTTTTGTTTCAAAGCTGTTGTTTAGGGCTAGCCTCTCTCGTAACCCCGTTTTTTAAAGTAAGCCTTTTTATTATCATATAACAAAACACCTCCATAGAAATAACGCCATTTTATTTAGGAGTTTTTTGAGTCATTGAACTTGTCATCCCTTTTCTTCGGTTACAAAGTAAGAATTTAATAAAAAGGCGACGAGAGGAGCTAGCCCTAAACACAAGCTTACAAACAAAAAGAAGTTAAATCTATAGAATGAAGACCCACAGAGAATTCTTGGAGATACGATTGAGCTATCTTTGACCCTTGTTTGGTGAATATCTCCGTCAAACGTCATGATATAGGACTGAAAATTTTACCATAGCCTTCCCACATCAGTCCAAACACATCCTGAAAAATTCATGCAATTTGAATGTTCCTGGCCTGAGATCGATTTTTGAGAGAGGAGGCCTTAAGGCTACAGAAAAAAGATGCAAATAAGCCTTGTTCAACAAATTTTTATTCGATTATTCTTTGTTTTTATTGTAGTCAAATGAATAATCACTCTATACAAATACATGTAAAACCAAAGAATACAAGAAGGCTACTCGAATATGAAAACAGAAATTGAGATTGAAAGGAATAGAGAAGGAACTATGATTTTTTTTTCTACTTTGATGAGTCATCAATGTTAGTCATCAGATATTTTTATAGAAGAGAACGAAAAAAAAATACAGAATATGTATTGCATAACTTCAATGTAGAACAAAATAATATAGTATTAAATGAGAAAGGTAAGCGGTTGAGCCGCGTTCTCGGGTTAAACCAACGATATTCTTACCATAAGAGACTAAAGCTTTTGGACGTGGAACTTCGGTTTCACAAGCCCGGGAATAAATCGATACTCGACCATTTTTTTTTCATTCAAATTCTCTGAATTTCTATCGAGTATCAAGAATCAAAATTAATAATGCAATTCAATCAATAAAAATAAATCAAGAAAGCATAATCAAAATTTCTTTCACGACAACTCTTTATACAATCATTTCTGTTTTATCGTAAACGTCAATGATGATTAGTACAAAAGGAAAAATATCTTTTAAAAAATTGAATACTAAGTTTATTTCGATGAGAAGATTACGAGATGTTCTTTTTATAGATGAAAAGTATTTACTTTGAAATGGCATATTGAACCATTAGAATGATTATTTTTATGCTACTAGTTAATACGAAGTAATGTCCGTTTCAAAATATAATGCGTCCCACTGTTTTTTTGAATAACTCAAGAACGCAATCAGCTAGAGACCTGCGGTTTTCACCAATCGAAAGAAGAGACAGGGGGGCATCTTTTTCTTCAATATCGTATCAGACGGAATCATTTTGAAACCAGTCATTTCTGCATAACATCGAAAAAATGGTCTGTCATTCAGATGAAATTTTGGCAAAAAGTAAAAAAATTTGCTTCAACATTAAAAGAAATTCATAGTTTTCTTGCGAGTAAATAGACAATTTTATTTGCTAAACGTTAGGATGCGGTAAGATAATCATTCGAATTATATGCTGAAGTATAGATCCGAAGTTTCTCTATCCAGATCACATGTCAAAAGGAAAATTTTTTCAGAATGCCGGGTCGTTTTCATGCATTTTTTGCAATGTTTTGCAGAAATGACTAATTCTGAAATCATTTTGTCTGATACAATATTGGAGAAAAAGACGTCCCCCTGTCTCTTCTTTCGCTTGGTGAAAACCGCAGATCTCTAGCTGATTGCGTTCTTGAGTTATTCAAAAAACAGTGGGAAGCATTATATTTTGAAACGGACATTAGTTTCATTCTTTTCGTTCAGCAACTGTAAATAATAAATCATGTACGTATTTCTTAGGATCTCTAATGACACAATAATAGTGTACACGAGGTTCACGTGTCATACGAACCAATCGAAAATCATCCGTTAATTCTGGTTATAATTGTGACCCACGGTTAACCGCGGTTATTTCCTTTGTTCTGGAGGTTTCACAGCGTGAAAACCGACGGTTAACCACGGCGGACCATCTGGTTGACCGAAAAAGTTAACAGTTCTGACCGATATTTCTTCGGTCAGCCGGAAGGTTAACCGTGGTTAACCGTCATTTTTTACGCTGTGAAACATTGAGAGCAAAGGAAATAATCACGGTTAACGGTCAGTCACAAAAGTAACCGGAATTAACCGACGATTTTCGATCGGTTCGTACGATATGAGTAGAATCGCAATTGTTATAGCATGTCAGTCTTCCTCCTAAATCGGTGCTAAATAAAACACGCATATGGCGAATTATAAGTGACTCAAACCTATTGAAATCTACAGCAGTTGCAGCTATGACAATAGGTTTTTAGTCACATAACAGTCCTTTATAGAGCCGTTTTCATTAATCGATAATAGGTACTGCTCGCCACCATTACAACTGCTTAAAACTCTAGGGTGTGGGTGTGAGTGTGGGTGTGTGGATGTGCGTGTGCGTGTGGGTGGGTGGGTGTGGGTGTGGATTTGGTGTCGGTGTGGATGCTGGTCTTCTCCTCACTCAGATCTACCCACACCCACGGCCACCCCCACCCCCAACCCCATCCACACCCACACCTACCCACACCCACACCCCACACCCACCCACACCCCACCCTGTGGGTATACAATATGTGTTCATCACACTCGCACCCACACTCCGCCACACTCATCCACATCCACATCCACACCCTCTTTTTTGAATTTTCATCTATTAGAATCTTGCTATTATACGGAGTGAGAAAATTTTCGACAATTGTTCCTGAACTCTTAGCCCTTGATATCATAGGCGTTCCCTGAAGGTTGTAGTAAGAAAATAGGATATAATATGTTGATGATGAATATAATCTTTGCTTTTAATGATGTCACTTTTGTCGTTCTTCGTGCAAGGAAGAAATTGCACAACCATCTGTAATTATCGGGAAAAAACTTTTCAAAACACGCATACACTTCAGTTAAACACATTTTTTTAGCGAGATATTCATTTTAAGTTTCCTGACAAGATCGATGGCCACTAACGCTACTTTGTCGCTTCTCAAACTACCCGTAGAACTCATTTATCGTATTCTAGACGATCTTGATGTCTTAACAATTCTGTTTTCACTTCGCAACGTGTGCACACGACTCAACACAATAACAGACAGCTATGACCGATATAAGGTAATCTTTCACTAAAGTTAGTACTTTGATCTTTTAACTTTCAGTACTTATTTAACACTTCTAAGCTCACTGAGAATTAACACTGACAGAAAGCTACGAGATAATATATTGTCACTAGCGAGAACCCGTGCATACTGCACGGCTGTTTTCTCCTTTAATGTATGACCTCAGATATTTAACCTTTCATCCGGTAAAATACATACAGACACTCGATATTATGTATATAGATAGGTTGCCCTATGACCTCATACTCTCATATCGCACATATTTTTATAGTCCATGCAGCCTTCGGCCTTATATTCTTTGTAGCCTTATCTCCCTATCGCGTTACTCCCTTCAGGGCCTATGCGTATCACAATATAATAGCCCTTGGGGACCTATGGATACCCCCATAGGATAGCCCTTGAGGACCTATGGGTACCCCCATAGAATAGTCCTTGGGGACGTATGGGTACCCCCATAGGATAGTCCTTGGGGACCTATGGGTACCCCCATAGAATAGCCCTTGGGGACGTATGGGTACCCCCATAGGATAGTCCTTGGAGACCTATCAGCACCCATTTAATGGTCCCTGGAGATCTTCCCCTTATAGCGTTATGTGACCTTTAACCTTTGACCTTTGACCCGGCACAGACACACATACAGACAGACAGACAGACACTGAACAATATATATATAGATTAAGGAATAATGACTATTCTAATAAGCCATTGATTTTAGCAAAATATTCACAAAAAATTGTAAGATGCTATCTTTAGTCTCAAATTCTTCGAATGTACTTACTTCCACATTAAGAAAAAATATGTTGCATGTGTCATACTTCACGACAAATTAATGCACGACATATTGAAGTGCGATCAATTCTGAGTGAGCGGTTCGAATTTATTTTTGTCGTTATGAATATTATCATCGTAGGGACGCAACGAATGATTTTTACTCTAGTTAGTAAAACGTTTGTTCCATCCTGGAATGAGGGTGAAGAAAAGACTCTTACTCACCCTCACCTTCACTATGATACAGAACGATATTTGCTTGCCTTTGTACATATCGATTCGGTATTCTATCCTTCTACGAATCACTTCTAACCTCAAAAACTTCTAGTGATTTCTCTCGCTACATCAATGTACATTGATTTGTCTCATTTCATACAGACATTTACTACTCTTACTCTCAAAGGAAAGCGCAGTAACGATCAGGAGGTGGAACGATTGGGTAATGCATTACAAAACAACACTGTAAGACAGTTCGTTTTGCTGTTTACACTATATTTACGTTTATGATATCATAGACACTCACAACGTTGATTCTTGAATATAATGAAATTAATGTTCAAACAATGCAATATCTTACTGAAACATTACAAAATAATACTGTGAGATTAATTATCTAGCTGGAAAATCTTTTCGATAATCATAAATTTGACGATTTCCTATAGACACTTATCACACTAAATCTAAAAATTGATCTGATCAGTGATGAAAATATACAACATCTAGCTAATATATTGCAACACAATACCGTAGGATCAGTTTATTGTTCATTTATCTTAGATTTATATTCATGATACCGCACAGATACTCACTACGCTGAATGTCGAATATAGTCAAATTAGTATCCAAGGAATAATATACCTAGCTGATGCGCTACGAATTAACACGGTCAGATCGACAGTCTACTTTGCTATATCATAGTTATCTTGGTCATTTCATATAGACACTTACCATCCTAAATCTTCGATATAATCGAATTGGAGATCAAGGAATAGAATATCTGGCCAATGTACTACAGCAACATGCAGTAAGAACAAGTTCTTTATTGATCTTTCGTATATTTACTTTACTGTTGAGAACAGACGCTCACTTTACTGAATCTTCAAATGAATCTAGTCGGCATTCGAGGAGCACAACATCTAGCTAATATATTAAAAAATAATAAAGTAAAATTGTCACATTATTTAGCAATGTATTCAATTTTACTATCTCACGCAGACACTCACTACACTTAATCTTAAAATTAACCTGATCGGCGATCAAGGAATACAATATCTGGCTGAAGCATTGCAAAATAATACGGTATAGTAAGATCTCTTTTGTATTTATCTATTTCATTATCACTTTTGTTTTTGCATATAGATATTAACCGGGCTTAATCTTCGATTCAACCAAATTGGTGACCAAGGAGTATACTATTTGGCTAATGCATTAAAACATAACAAAGTAAGGCAAGTTCATAATTAAGTTCTTAAACATTCATTTTCATCAATGGATATAGACATTTACTACATTAGATCTTGCAGAGAATCGCATTGGCAATCAAGGAACAGAATATTTGGCTGATGCTCTACAGAACAACATTGTAAAAATAGTTTTGTATCTATTTATCTCATATACATATACTTATTCAATATAGACACTCACTACGTTAGACCTGAGATCGAATAGAATCGATAAACAAACAAAGAAACAATTTTTGGCTGTAATTCGAAAACGCAATAAAATATTGAAACTTCTCTTATGAAAAAGGCATCAGATATTTGTTCTCAATGGATGATTTCAACATATACGAAGTCATGCTGATTCATCAAGTGATGCTTCATTATTTATGCCCATGTTTAATATTCTTAGATATGCCGAATAAAATAATAATAATCTTACAGATCCGTCTAATCGTTACTTGAAGCGTCATCAAGTGACACTACAAAAACCTTCACTGTAGTAGATATTCGGTTCATTTCTTCACTCTATGATTGGAAAACAAGATTCCTTAATGACCAAGATGTAGCTGATGTCAAAACAGGTTCACCTGAAAAACGTCGAAAGTAAAAATATCAAAAAGAAAAAAATGTCGAAAGCTAAAAAAAAAGATCTCTGCCCAAAGGTACACAAGTGGGAAATGAAAGTTGATGAAAGTGGAGATCCCCTTCACCCTCATTCTCACTCTTTTGCTCTCACCTGCCATTCTCATTTCTGTTTCGACATATTGACTTTCGACATTATTCAGGATCACCATTAAAACAAGATACCTGATTGAGGTTTATGATTCAAAACTTGGACAAAATATATTTTTTCTACAGACTTGTCTCTCGGAATTAATAAATTCAAAAAAGAGAAATCTTATTTAAAAAAGATTGTGTTACAACACATTCTACACGAATTCTAGTGAGTATAAGACGTTTCGAGTTCTAATCGCACGGTGTCTTTCGTAATCTCATCTCGATCATCGAAGAACACTAACTTCGGCACGTTAGCACGTCCAATATTCACAAAGTTTATTTGGTTGACATCGACAGTAAAACAATTCGTGTTTCCTGTCGATGACACGCTAATCATAAGACTACACCAGACGATGATAAGCTTCAATTTTTCAATGAGTCGATTGAGAGTAGGTAGTATAGAAACATCATCGTTTGAATTTATACATTTATAGAATATTAGTGTACTCTTGACGTCGTTCAATGAGAGCCATTCAAGCATAAACTTTTCATATCGCCATAAATTAAGCGTCTTGTCGCCTACGTTAATCACATCATTATGTAAATGAGACCAAACAGCAAGAAACAAAAACGGGTATATGTCCTTCGGCGAATTAAATTTGTGTCGCTGACCAAAGGGCATACTAAGAAAAATGCTCAAATCGCAATTGTTGATCCATTTTTCTCTCTCGCTTAAATAATAATGGAGAAACCGGAGTCGGCGCTGCGCCTTCGTTCGGATATCAGTTCCACGAACTGCTTTATGAAAACTCCGTAAAACGGACCACTGATCGTACTCTGTCTCATAATCAGTCACCTTCACTATATGTGTACCGTATTCGAATGAAGAACATACAGTTTTTGTCCGTTCTTTTTTTGGTAATTCTAGATGGCGATCAATTTGTCTTGAAGATGTCTCTAAGTTGAGCTTAATGATTTTACGTTGTAAACGATCTATTATTCGGTGGTTTTTAGTGAGCTTGGCGAATTCCACAGCTTTGTGGTAACAATTCAAAGCATTATCTGTATAATAATGAAAAGTGGAATAAGCATCTCCGACGCATTGAAAAGCTTTCGCGGCTTTATCGACATCATACTGGAATGAATTAATATTTCCATTACAAGATTGTAAGAAAAGCTCGTATAAGGCAATAATTCGTGTTGGTTTGCTTAATGGAATTTCGCTTAAGAAGAAACCAACAGTCTTCTCCTCAGACTGAAATATAGAAGGATTATTGGTGATGAAAGATTGCTTACGTAATTCGATGGCTTTAGCGATTGATTTCAGATCGTTGAAGCCTTCGTACATGACCATGACTAAAGATTCATCGTGCCGCTTACGGATTCCACATTCTCGCGTCAATCGCTGCCACCATTTACTCCAATTGAGCTCATTTTTCTTCTTCGTGTATTTCTGCACAAACTGAAGCAATTCATTCTTCATTACATCGCTTTCATCCTTTATTCGTGTACTTAATACGTTCCAACAAAAGTCAAATCCCTCTCCATCAGCATATAATTCTAACACAATGGGCACCCAAGAACGCTCTAATGTTGATCGACCTATGTATTTTATACGGAAAAGGCTTCCAACACTAAAAAGAACTTCTGCTTCGTCCGATATGGCTGCATTTTCAGCAATATCGACAAACTGATGGCAAAATATCGATGATATACCATCTACAGTATAATAATGGGCGGGAATAATAATTTGATAAAGACAACGAACATAACCAGGACAATCATCCTGAATGAACTGAAATGCGATTTCGGGGTCACGCGTTGCTGAACCGAACGTGTTGAGAACTATATGTGAATTTCGTGATTGACAACAATCTTTGAGTCGCTGTAATTCGGCTTCTTGCATGTACTGACCTCGATAGACAATTCGAATGGGCAATCCACTTTTTCTCATTCGAAAATCGATCGTTTGGCGCACATATCTTTCTTTCAGTTCATTGTATAAATCACTGATGTATGGTTGAAATTTAATGATAATATCAATATCATGAGTTCGTAATGCGAAGTTGATGATTCGATAGACAAAGCTATCCTGACAATAATATTTTATTGCTTGATTGGCAGTATAATTTTTTTCGAAATCGTCAATTTTTTCTACCATCCAAGTATTGTGTCTATAGAACGAACGACATTCATTTAGCATCTCTTTCCAAGTATTCTCTGTACGAGGTTGATGAATCAGAACTTTGATGAATAATTGATAACACCGACCATCATTAGTCGACGCTTTTTGAAATGAACTTTCATCGAGAAATGACCAACGAGATGCAAAATTTTTCACCTCGCCACATACAGTAGTTAAAAGTTGTGTTTTATCTTCGAAGACACCTCGAATTTTTTGAACTGCTTGCACCCAATTCTCATGCTTTGCACGATCATGACAAAAGACGTAAATACATACGATCTGAGGTAATTCAAAGAGCTGTTGGCCATCCGTTCCCCCGAAAGCACCAGAAATAATTAGAAAGATTTTTGCCGCTTCATTGGCTTGAATAAATGTCAGACTTGAATCCAAGCTATTAAATCCATGTACAGTATCGTTAAAAATATTTCGAAGATCGCTTATTAAAAGTTGACAGTCATTACTTGTCTCCATTAGAACATCAATTACAACAATAATGAAATCAACCAAATTATTTTCCGTTTTCAGTGAAAGAGATCGAAGTAGGATAGGATCGACTTGACGTACTGGTTCTATTTCTGAAGTATGATTAACATTACTCATTGTTTCTTCCCTTTTGTACACTGCTTGTAAAGCTTTTTACTTAAATTTTATTTCTTTCACCGTTTGACACCCACATAATGACGAACTATGCAAATATATTCATGCGCACTGAAGAAAGAGAACGAACATGCCCTTTTTCTATGTGCAAACAAATTGGTTAGACATCAAAGAAGACGAAAAAAGGAAGCGAGCAAAGAGTAACGAAGAACAACTCACACTAATGATCCCGATTTATCTTGATCACTTTTTTGCTCACGTCTAGGGGTGACCCTTTATCTTTATTTTCATTTATTCTAAAGGATAAAGATAAAATAAAGGAATAAAGGAAAAATAAAGGAATAAAGGAAGAATAAAGGAATAAAGATAACATAAAGGAATAAAGGAAAAATAAGGGAATAAAGGAAGAATAAAGGAATAAAGATAACATAAAGGAATAAAGGAAAAATAAAGGAATAAAGGATACTCTTACAAGAGATAATAAGACTCCAAGAGTTCGAGGGAAGGGTTTTTTTGAAAAATGATGATTTTTTATAAAGTTTGACCAAAGGTTTTCGGAGTCGAGGAATCCGAATCTGTGATCGGTTTTTTGAAATTTTGAATTTGATTTTTTTCAAAGGAGGGTGTGGGTGTGTGGGTGTGGATGTGGGTGTGGATGTGAGTGTGGGTGTGGGTGTGGGTGTGAGTGTGGGTGTGGGTGTGGGTGTGAGTGTGGGTGTGGGTGTGGGTGTGAGTGTGGGTGTGGGTGTATCTTTGGTTTCGTTACCCACTAGCACACCCACACCCACACCCACACCCACACCCCGCCCAAACCCACACCCC
>CAJNOP010001732.1:8811-24802 GCA_905250075.1 Rotaria sp. Silwood1 | reverse complement strand
GGGTATGGGTGTTATTGTTATTTTACTTTTGACCCACACCCACACCCCAGTCAAAAAACGAAATGCATATTTTATTCATTTAGTTAAAAGAACCAACAGTGATAACTTATGATGGTCATGATTATGTATTCGAAGGTTTTTCTGTTCTTTATCATGTATCATTAGCTAATGTAAATAAAGATTTTTTTTTGTTAAATAAAAGCAAAACATTTATTTATATAATATATCTAGGTGAATGATTGTATTGTTGTTTATCATAATATTGATTATGCAATTGGTTTAGAAGAAGAATCTCCATTAGAACATTATACAATCGAAGAACTTGATCTTCTTCAACAATATCTTCTTATTGATGTTTGTGAATTATATAATATACAATGGCGACCATTAAATAATAATAATGATATATCAACTTGTACATGTTATCATTTTTTTCCTCGTTTTGCACGTATTTTACCTGATAATGGAAAAGAATTACTGCATCCAGCTGAACAAATACAATATTTTCTTAAACATATTAAACCTTTAATGCCTAATGATTTATATTCACGTTGTAAATCAATGTCTGTTGATGCATGGGATAAATATGTATCAAAAGTACAGGGTTCAATTGTTTGGTTTCCAAAACATCATCCAGCTGCTATTAGACTTGATCAACTTGATCGAGAAAATAGTTCTTATCCAGTTATTGTTCATTTTGGTAAAGATTAAAAATTACATAAAATTGTTTTACAATCATAAGACATAGTTCCCATAGAGATACAACAGTGCCAATAATCGCTATTCAGTTGAATATAAGCTAAGAAAGAGAAAAGTTACCGATACCCGATAAAGACAAATTTGTCTGTTGGATTCCTTTTTATCAGAAACAATAACGATGTTTTATAAAGTTTGATCAAAGATTTGCAGATACAAGATCTATAGGTAATTGTAATGGAAATAGCGCGAAACCGACTATGGAGTCGGATTTATTGATTTAAATGACCTTTAATTAAACTTATTAATTACTGATAAATGTCGTTTCCTAATATTGGTGAATACCGGTGACGGATACAACTATGACAGTGAATTGGTGACTGACCATCACTGTTGCCTTGAAGTTAACTTGGAGGAGAAATGCAGTGAATAATATAAATATTTCTAATGTAAAGTTTTTATGATGATTTATATCAATGGACTTCAAACTTTTTGATTCTAGTATTTTTACTAAGACACAATTGACTTTCTTGTGTAAGTAGAAGCATTTCAGATATTAAGAACACATCGAAGACGATCCGGTTTTTTTTTATAATAGTTATTATTTCCTTTAATTGCATTAAAATTCAGCCAAAAATGATGTACAGTAAATTCTTTTTTTTGTCAGAGACATTTTATTACTGCATCTGATTAAAAAACTGTTAGCACAATTCACGTAGGATTGACATGTGAAACACAATGGAGCTGCTGACATTATTAAAGAGAGAATTCATTAACAAATGTTTTGATTAACGAAATATTGCTTATTGTTAATCGTAATATATTATTATGAATGTGAAGGAATAGGAAAAAACAGCAACCTGAAATTCAGCCATTGGTGTCGCGAATATGTCTGTCATGATTTGTAAGGATGAAATGGCAGTATTGACGAGAAAACTCTACCAACTGATAAATTACTTTTGTGTCAATACTACGTGTATTTTGTAGAACCAAATGCGCTATGAATATTCGGAAAATAGTTCAGGTCCTTAGTTTATTGCTACTGAGATATTGCTCTTAATGATAATAGTTTATTGTAAAAGTTCCTGATCTTTTGATTTTCTTCTATCCTTAAACAAGAACATAGAATTTACCGTGTGTGAGCGATGTAAAAGACATGCTAGTCCCATAGTTGTATCTTAGGATAAGAACAGTAGCATTCAAAAAAAACCTATTCTCGTTAAGGCCTGTATCTATGCAGAATGTCCAGTCAAAATTCAGAAATCAGTTTTTTGGAATCATGGCATTCGTATTAAAAAAATACCGTAAAACTACCGTATCTTAGCAGTACTAAGATTTATCAATTTGAGTGCTTCATTCATGAGATAATAAATTCATATGTAAAGCTAAAAGTATAAATTTTCTATGATTTAATATCAATAAAGAATATATAGCATTGAGAACTAAATTTGAAGAAGAGAATTTTTATTTTTGTTTTTTTTTAGGTATTCGTCCTGCTGTTTTATCCATTCAATATAATCAAGAATATCGTCAAGCATATAAATCTTATTTAAAAGTATTTTTTCTTTTAAAAAATCGTACACCAATTGAAGAAGATAAAGCAAATTTACGTGATAAAGAACAACGTTTAAAACAAATTGTTGCTAAACATGCTGAACAATTAAAACGTGAAATTGTTGTAGAAATATCATCTGAATATGCATATCGTACTGGTTTTAAATCAGATATAATTCAACATTCATTATTATTATCATCATTACATGATCATTTACGTTTTCATCAATCATTAACTGAATTAGAAAATCAATGAGTTGGATATCAATTTCATAATCGTTCGTTAATGCAATTAGCATTAACACATCCAAGTGGAAATTATGTTTTACATAATAATCTTGGTCCAAATCCAGATCATGTTAAAAATACTTTAGTGTGATTGTCTTAAGATTTCTGTTTGTTTTTCTTTTGTCACTATTAATTTTTTGTTTTTCTAAAGGCAAATTGTCGAATACGAAATACAGTTTATGGTGATCGAAAACAATTATTTCGACCAATAACTAAACGAGGTGTATCAACATTATTTAAAATAATGGCTAAAAAAGCTAAAACATGTGAACATATATCAGAAATAGCAAATTATGAACGATTAGAATTTCTTGGTGAGAAAAAAAAAGAAAAAGATTTATTTTTTTTTGTTTATAAATTTTCTTAAAATATATTTAGGTGATGCTTTATTAAAATTTCTTGTATCAATACATTTATTTTTTTAATTTCCACAATTTGATGAAGGTCGTTTATCAACATTTAGTGTTGGATCAATTCAAAATCATTTTTTTACATCATTAGC
Source organism: Rotaria sp. Silwood1 (assembly GCA_905250075.1). Taxonomy (NCBI): domain Eukaryota; kingdom Metazoa; phylum Rotifera; class Eurotatoria; order Philodinida; family Philodinidae; genus Rotaria; species Rotaria sp. Silwood1. The sequence goes on along the minus strand of CAJNOP010001732.1, from coordinate 21,762 downwards.
ACGAAATCTTTGCTTACAACATTTTATTATTTATAATCATGGACAAGCAAATTCATTTGAAGCATTAATGGATGCAATTTATCTCGATGGTGGATTGGTAAAAAAACGTTTATTTACGAAAAAAAAACAAATGATTTTTGCTCTGTCTTTTAGGCTATTGTTGATAAAATTTTATCGAAAATTCTTTTTTATCAAGATATACAGCTAACGAATATATGGAATAATTTACAAGAATATCCATTAAAAGTTCAATATCCAAATAGTGATCGTCATTTAATTGAACAAGTACCTTTATTAAAACAATTAACTAAATTTGAACAAGATCTTGGAGTAGAATTTCGACATATTCGAATGTTAGCGCAAGCTTTTTGTACACGACCAATACCACAAAATGATTTAACTATTGAAGATAATGAAAGATTAGAATTTCTTGGTAGGATAAAACAAATTTTATATGAGATTTTCAATATTGGAAAAATATTTATTTATAATTTTAAAATTTAATAATCATGTTACCTAGAGATGTGTAGCATCAGTGTAAATACTAAACATTGAGTCATCAACATAAGGTCCACTAGGACACTGATGTCAATACACAATAACTACACTACTTTGGCGACATTTGGTGGCCAGTATACTGAAACTGCACATCCCTAGTGTTACCATCTGTATCTCTATCTTAATATTAATAGAAAATGTTATGAACTATTATAGATAAATACATAAGAAATGATATTGTAAAGTTATAAATAAGAAGTGTGTTCAGACGAATCTGTCTTGGACTACAATTTTATATAGACCGGCTTTTTTCGAGATATTTTCATTCTATGTTTTGATACATATTCGTCATCATTATCCCTATACAAGTGAAAACCTATAATTAAACTATATTGACTTTTTTAATCCATTGAATGTACAACTATTGTTCAATACATACGGTGTTGATCTCAATAACTTCCTGATAAGACATAACTTTGATCATTTATTGAAATTCTATTTAGAATATATCAAAGGTAGTGATGAAGGCACTTCAATACTGTGTGGAGAGGTCGTAGAAACTTTCTCTCTATATGTGATCATAGTACATAATATGAGTTGAAGAATGATGAAATATCGGGGAAATATATAGAGCACTTTGATATGCCCTCAGTATTTGAACTTTCAATCTATATATTTGTACACATCTTACTAATTACAATATGAAGCAAATCGAAATTTTCAATTTGATGTACATATGATTGCTTTAAATCCATAATAAATCTAACATTGTATCTAATTTAGGTGATACTGTACTGAATTTTGTTGTGAGTGATCATTTATATCGTCATTTTCTCGAACATCAAGAAGGTCATTTATCATTACTTCGTTCATGTCCTGTTTCTAATCCAACACACACTGTGATCTATGATGAATTAGGTATGCAAGTATATGTAGATTATGTTCGTGAACAACTTCGTATAACAACACCAAAATTAATTGAAAAATCTTTAAAAGCTAAAGCAGATGTATTTGAAGCATTTATAGCTGCTTTATTTATTGATCACAGTTTAGAATCAATTTATGCATTTTGTCGTGCAACTATATTTCCACATTTATAAGATTTTATATCAACACAACATTGAAATGATCCGAAATCAAATTTACAACATTGTTGTTTAGCATTACGTGATCCAAATGATCGTAATCCACCATTACCTGAATATCGAGTTTTAAAATCTATTGGATCATCAAATAATGTTCAATATAAAGTTGGTGTTTTTTTCGTAAACAACGTTTATCTGTTGGTGTTGGACAATCAATTCATGATGCTGCAATGGCTGCTGCAAAAAATGCATTAGAACAACATGCACAAATGTTTCCATTATTAAATTATCAAAAATCATTTTTAGCTTCATCAAACCATCATCATAATAATTCGAAACGTAGATCAACAACAACAGGTAATAAAAATGAGAATAATCGACAACAACCATATTCATTAAGAAATGTTAAAACGAGAGGTAATGTTTCATCAATGATTATTACATCGACAAAAGTCACAAGTTAGATAAAATTATTTGGTGCTTTTTTTTTCTCCAATCTTTTTTTCGTTTGCTTGTTTCTTGTTCTTCGACAGTGTTCTGTGTATTACAATCTGTTTTTTTTTGACTATTATTAAGAAAGAAGCAAAGTGTGTAAGAAAGAGAAATATCGACATTCTTTTTTAAAATCTTAACCATATCCATATTCGTTTCTCTGATGTGAGATAAATGAACTGTATAATAAAGAAAACAAACGATAAGCATTTATAGGGATGCTTATAGTTCTTGTAAAAGTTTATTGGTAAATGGATTTATATTTGCTATAACATATGTTGAATATGAACTATTTTCGACGTTGGATTGACATATATGTTAGCGTCCAATCTTAGATCGGCCTAGACCAATCTAGGATCTCATTTTAGATGGACATTGATTCAGGCCATTCTTAAATTGATCAGTTACAATACATGATCTAAGATCCACCTATATCTATGGTGGATTGAAAGATTAGTACAGCCAATTTCGAATTAGAAACTAACTATATTGCATTCTATGTGTAGGTGTTGATTCAGTCTAAAGAATGTATTGAATAAAAATTGGAATAGAAAAAGTGTGCATGACATTGAATCGCCGATTATGCCAAAACAGGCTACAAAAAAGTAAAAAAGTAAATTTATATCAAGTTCTAAAGGACAGATTCTTGAACACTCGTTTGATTTTAACGATCTTTTGAACATGATCTTGATCATAGTTAATATATATATTTCAATAAAATAGATGGTTTTATATCAATGACCATCAAGAGACGAAATGAATGCTACATAATGAACAATATTGAATTGATTTTAATGCATTTTTATTGATTCCAAAACATGTCAACTCGATAAACGTACAGACACAGATAGTAGCAAAAAGCTCTTGATGAGATGCAATCATAGCCAAAGAAAGGAAGAAAAGAGACATGAATGGAAGAAAAAACTTATGATAACAATAATAAAAATTCATTTGTGCGTGTTTTTGTTTTGCTGACTCGTTTGTTGTTAATGTACTTTTTTGTTGATCTTTCTTGTTTGTCATAGTTGTATTATCACAAGAAATCCAAAAGAATCATTCAATCAACATTATGGCCAATGGTGTTTTTTTTTCGCAGAGCAAAATTCTGTATTTGCATAAAGACATTAGGTATGCACACTACAATGATGGTGTTTTGTTCTTATTACTTTTCATTGAATAAACAAGAATTTGTGCCTCAATATCACGGTCGATTTTTGTTAAAAGAAATACAAACGATACTTTTTATTATTTTTGAAGTGTAGGCAAAAATATATGCCTCTCTTTCGCATGCATACGAAATAGAAATCATTGATAGATGAGATTTATAGTCAAAGTTTGCTCTGGTAATATTCATCGTTTTCAATTAAAACATATCTCTTAATATATTGTGATGCACGTGAAAATTGTGCAAATCTCGAGTATGAACAAACAAAATTGAATATTACTTGTTCATGAATCGGACCAGTCTCAAAGGAAGAGCGAGAATTAGCATATGAAAAGAAAAAACTTTCTAATCGATATAATATAAATTAAAGTTCACTCTAGCAAGATTGTCAATGATAATATATTCATTCTGCTAAACTCACTCACACATCCCCACGATGAAATTGGTCTCATTGAAAAAAAAAACAACATGGATTTAGAGTCCCTGTCTCAATCGAGTTCGAATGTAAATGAAACTTCCCTATTCACATATGACTCCAACATTCAAAAGTAAAAAATAAATTCTTTCTCATTCGTAATTTTTACTCAAGTAAGCATTATTCTATCGAAATAGCAAAGATGGCAACGGCTAATCTTGTCCTGAATACTGATTCGAATTCGAATTCGAATTACAACTGTTTAGTATTTTTTTTCTTCTTGTTTTGTTCGCATCATCAGGATGTTCACTACAAATATAGTGGAAAAAAGACGTTCTGAAATAATTAAAGAAAAAGTAAACAATGAGTGAGACAAAGTATCCAACGCAATGGCACTTGAGTGATTGTATATTTGAAAAACAAATGAATATTGGAAAGAATAACCATAAAATAAATGACTTTGTCGGATTTTTTTTCTCTTTCGTTTGTTGTTTAGAATCCTATTTTCAGTTGAAACTAGATGAAGTTTATCGTTGAGTGTCAACGAAAAAAAAAACAACAACTACCTTTGACGTTGTAGAAAAATATAGAAAAAAAAAGAAGGCATCGACAGTATTAATAGAAAAGGTAATGTCTGCCTAAACAACAAACAACTAAAAAACATTCTGAACTACCGATCAAGCTACAATTGGTACTCAATATGGATGGAGAAAAGTTGAAATAAAAAGATTCTAAATCAACAATGGATGTTGCCACATGTACAACGGTCTTGTCAAATACCATCCAACCAAGACGACATGTGATTCAGAATTATTTGATCATCTGAATCGATGGTAATATTGATGAAGCAAATAACAATTGTCAAAATACACTAGCGCAATAGCGCAGTGTCGTCAACGAAGTGACACTCTGTACCGAACTGGAGCATGTATCAAGTGCCTCAACGATATAAATGACGAGAAAGCTTTTGTCATCTCTTCCGATGCTTTAGGTCAGCATCTCGTAGCGTAGATCCATGGGATGCCACAATTAGATGCTATTTACATCTTTTGTGACTACAAAGCGCGACATAAACAATGGACAAAAAAATGGGCAAAGATTCAAGGTGTCTTCACCTCAAGACACCATTCATAAAAGACGTTTGGAAATGTAACAGAGAATTCAAGAGACCTGAATCCGACTTATAGTAACTTGTGTCAAAATTTTTGGAAAAATAGCCACTGTTAACTATTTTTGAAATTATTGTATTCAGTTACGCAAGTATGAATAAGTGAGCCTTAATAACTGACTACTAACTTATTAATAAATAAGTCAATACGGTAATTTATATACCATACTTACTCTCTCTGTAATACTCTCTAGTACATTCACGACACAAGCATTTCAGAGTACGGATCACTTACTTATGTTCACTATTTCTATCATTATGTTTCAGTATTGACTTCTTCTCGGTACTTTAATTAGAGTACTACTTAAGAATTGAATTTATACTTTCTCTTAGTTGTAGACAGAGCACAAACTTTATAGTTACATTTCTTATTTTTTACAATTTGATCGGATACGAAAGCGGATATTCACACAACTTGACCTATTTCTCTTATATGGAATGATCAATAATTCGATTCTGATTGCCAGAGATTACGAATGTTTGCTCACTCAAGTTGGTGTCAGCCGTCAGTCGATATAGGGTTCAGAGATAGGATCAGTTCGTGTTTTTTTTTAAACCGAACCGAACTTAGTTGATAGCTCTCAAAATTTACTATCACTTCGTGAAGATATTATCCGTAAACTGTCTTATTGAGAGAAATTTTTCCATACATACTGACATTACGAAGGAATCAGATCGCAGTAGCTATATGTACTCTACTTTTGAGATAGTTAAAAACAATTTCAAAAATTTGAGTCGAGTGCGTGAGATCTTTGTCACACTTGCAATTTATTTTTGTATGTATCTCTATATATCAATCTTTGCAACGACTAAAAAAACTATATATAGTATGGAAAAAAGTGGAAAATATATAGAGCACCTTGAGGGCAAAGAAGAACAGAAGGAAAGGAAAAACTCATCTTATATATGATAATAAAGAAAACTCCAACACATAGATCTAGTCATAGAGAGAACGAGAACAAGAGAAGCGAACCATGGCAGGAAAAAAGCCTATGACTGCATCCAAATAGATGCAGGGCATAACCGAGTTGACTCTATACAGAACTTTTCGCTTTGAAAATGAGTATTTTTTTCAAACCAAATTTTCCTCTTTACACAATATGCAATGATTAATAGATCCTCAGTTGCGTAACTAAGATCTTGTATTTTTTTGCAGATTTTTATTGATTTATGTAAGTTAGCGGTCATCAAGTTCGACACTATACATAGAGTATTTTATATCAATAGAAAGAATTCTCTATCCTGTTTTCTTTGAAATTCCAATGCTTTTCCTCCTACGATTTCATAGAAATAGGTATAATATGTTAAAATCTCTGGATCTCTTTGAATACAGTATGAAAGATTATTCTTTCTAGTCACATATTATCTATGAATGATTTATTGTCACAGTATCGAAAATGAAAACTGCTTCTAAACGAACTAGCCTCACGTGTATTTTCAAAAATGCAAATTGCTCGATTATCCATAGCAAGAGACAGTTGACAAACAAATCTGAGAGAAATACAATTTTCTCTGTTTTCACAGTTCCTAGATATATTTAGTTTCATCATATATCTTCTCCGATTCTGTAATACCGATCAAAGAATAAAAAAAAATATGAGAACACATTGTTACATAACTCATATTTCACTAACATTCATATAAGAAATTATAATCCACTTCGTCATTTTACCTCACCACAGTTGAGACAATGTCAATTGTCCAAGTTTTATGCAAACCAGAAGGTTTTCTTTAAAGAGCACAGTGAACATTTTGATACAGCAATAGATTCTGTACCAAGTCAATACAAAGTTAGTTTTCAAAACTGTTTTTAGAGATATTTCTAGTTGATAAGTTATTATAATGTTGTTAATCACGTTACATTTAATGTAATAATTTGAAATATGAACTGAGAACATCTTTCAAAAAATTTATATTAAAACAAAAACTCAAACACTAGAAGAAATGTGCACGGAGGATATCACTAAACTTATTGAATACTAATTTTGTCCATTCTTGTGATATAACATTAATAGCATGTATAGAATCGCTTCTCATTTCCCTCAAACCGAACCCGAAAAGTTTCGAGCTGAACCGAACCGATCCCATAACTGATAGGAATGTAGTCATTATTAATGCATGAAGTTTGCACTTGTCATTTTGATACAATTAACTTATTGCCGAGTGAAAATAAGTTTTTCTCACGTAACCGCGTCTTTTTTATTAAAAACAAACTTGTTACAAAATTTTTGTTGATCAATACGTTGGCCTCTATAGTATAATATTCAAATAAAATACTAATAAGTATCATATGCAACTACTTGAGTAATTTAGAATAGTTTGCAAGAGTACTTCGAAACACCAGAATAAGTGATAGAATCAACTTTTTCAAAACTTTGTATCAAAATAAACTATTATATGCGGCATGGATCCACTAACTTTTTTTTTTACATAGGACTCTAGAGATTCATTGTTAAAACATAAATGTTTCCTTGCAAGGTATCAATAGTTGATTCATGATTCTACTGATGATTGTATGCCTTTGTTTTATTCGATGCATTGCATACACATTCCTTGTGATTTGAAATCGATGTGTTACACTGACAGCACTTTCAATATTGAAGCTTGCTTTTCTTCTCTGATCGAAAAAATGAATCTATCAGAAATATTTCAGTATTCCTTACACCAAAATTCAAATAAAATGATTACGAGAAAGTTTTCATGAAAATTTAACTCAATACTCTAACACATAACCATAGGAAATTCATTTTAGTATGAAACCATAAAGAAATCATTTCTATATATTTGAGCTTGGTTTGGGTTGAGTCGGGTCAGGAAATTTATTTTTTTGAAAATGAATTTCCTAAACCAACCCAACATAATACATATACATATTATTTTCCATTTTAAAATGCATTTTCTTGATCCAACCACATCCAGTCCCAAAAGAAATAAATATCAATTGTGCATATGTTTTATTTGAAAGTGAATTTCCTGGCATGATGAAGATTGAGTGAAGACTCTTTAAGTTGTATTGTTTAGGTTGTATTGTTCATTATATATTTAGATGAAAAATTTTGAATTTCCTAGAAATTGGAGTTTATTATACCCTCCCTCTACTAGCCTACATATGTCCCGTTCTTGGGTCAAAAAAATACTGTGAAACTTGCCGTCACCTTTAAAGTAAGAAAAAAAATTGTTAGATTAATATTGAAAAATAAAAGTAAATTAGAGCAGGATTTGATCACATATTTTAAATAAAATATTATTTCAAAATTCTCTCTTTATCTTCAGTTAACAAAAGTAGGAAGGACAAGTGTCAGTAATGCCATTTTTTCGTTGCATATATTTTTGAAAAAACTTATCTGGTTAGAAACAGCATTAAAATTTTGAACAAAGCTATAGTGTTCTTTTTCCGAAAAAATTAACATATCTTTTATTTAGTTTTTTTAAATGGATATGTCGATAAAATCAGACAGGCTTATTTTTTAATGTTTAATGAATATTTGAGAAGCAAAAAAATATGACAAAATGAACTATAATGCAATTTAATCATGCACCGATCCTATTGGCAATCATAACAATATGTTTCTTAATAAAATAAGTATTGTATTAAATCAAATAACGAAATATACTCTTTCTCTTGGATTCATATTTAAAAAGAAATGAATTTAAACTAAATGAAAAGAATGATAATGAAACAATAGCTTCGATAAAAAGTTTATTTTTCTCGTAGAAATTCTTAATTGATTGAAATGTCGATTATCTTAAATGAATGAATAACATCGATCTGTTCTAAAATATTAGTTTCACATATCGCCTAGAAAAAAGGACATTTTGTTCAATTTTCAATCTTTTTTATTATAGAATTGACCAAATTGAATATGTTACAATTTCTCTATATAGAAAAAAAATCTACAACAACAAAATGTCTTAGCACAATTGATGTAGTATTAAAGCCATAATTGAATTTCTTCCGTAGAACATCGTAATCGATAAGGTCGGTTAAGTAGCCATTCATGTAGTTGTCGTCGAATTAAATGTGGAAAACAAGGTGTTTCACATGATCTCGAACGGATAAAATTCATATGAAACGAAACAAGTTGTTGTAAATGATCAACAAGGAAATGAATAAGATTAACAATACGTTTTGTAGATTCATTTTTATAATCAGCAAGATACGATGGACTAGCAGTGCTAAAATCCCATGATTCATAGATAGTAAACGAAAATTCTTTTAAATTAGGAAATCGATTGCAGAGTAACATGCAAACATCTTTAGCTTTACGCGATGTTAACATACCATCGCGTATACCAAATGATTGTATCTAATAAATAGAAATAAAATATCTTCATTTAAACAAAAATAAAAATATCTTAGTTATATAATAACGGAAAATGTTCTAATAATCTTTCTATTCCAACATTAAATTTGAATAACTTTTATAAAAAGATATACGTAGAAGGCAAGATAAATATTGATCAAAGTAGGACTTTCAGATAAATCAATTTCAATGAGATTTATCTTTTAAAATAGAAATTCTTACTTGTTCACTGGCACGAGTTCCAAGATTGTCATAAATACGCAATACTGCAGAGGGTGAAATACGCCTGTTCTCATATATACGTAGTGCATGTACATTATATGCCATTCGTAATATTGGTTCGAGTTTAGCTGCAGTAATAACATTACAGTCAGTGATTGAAATTTTTGTTAACAATGACCACGGAACCAATGATGATATGGAACTTTTACAATTACCAAGGTCTGAAAGACAATACTTATTCCTAAAATCGGTTATGACTAACTGATTGGCGTGTGGAAACAAATCTACTGCATTAATCGGTATTTCACAAGATCTAAATAAAAAGATAAGATTTCTAGTTTTCATACAAACAATATATATTTTCTACATACTTTTCCAGATCCCTAGAAAATAGACACGTTGGAAGCCTTGTGTCATTATAGGGCAAACTATATACTACAAGATCATAACAATCATCACCAGTCACCCAACTATCACCTTTTTGGATCAACACCTTTAGTCGTTCTCGACGAGTAAATGGAGCTTTCAAAAAATGAATTGAAAATTATTCTTTCCAAGTCATTCTTCACGTAGATTGATAGATTAAGAGTATAGGTGGCCGATGTTTTGAGACGATCGATACATAATTTTTGAATAGTGTCACCTAATATGAACAAAGGACCAGAGATTGATGTACATGCAAATAATTTTAGTGATAGATGAGTAAGTTGAATAAACACAGATGATAAAAGAGCAACTGCTCTATGAAAACTTCTTTTATCCATACAACTCATGCTCAGACGAGATAGACGAGGAAGAAGGAAACCATCAATAGCAACAGGTAATCTAAAATTTCATTTTACTGATACTTTTATAAATCATCGTATGTTACTTACGGAATTAAATCAAATTCATCGTTGTCAAAAACTATTGAATCTTGTACACCAACAGAAAGATTTTGAATCGAAGGTATGCACGTTACTAAACGCTCTAAAAAGCGTATTGTGTTTACACCAGTGGTTAATGTATGAAGATGAACTGTATTAGAAAGATTAGGTAAAGTCATTAGTGGTGGTGCTGAGAACTCTGGTAAATGATAACGTTGTGTAGGACAAAAATCAAACGGTAGTCGACAAGTTCGTAGATTAGGTAATTGTGAACATACCTATAATAATAAAAAAATCAAGTCTTATATAGGGTACATAAAATTGTGGTTTCAGATCTGATCAACAACAAACTTTATACCATATTAGAACGCATCGAAAATGGAATTTATCATTACGACATAGTAATGGTTGTGTATTATCAGTATTCAATTCAAGAAATTTCCAGAATTTTATGGCATATAGGCATAGAAAAATTCCTTTGATGACGTATTTTAAACTAGATCTGCTGTAAAAAGATGAATATCATAAAATGATCGATACTTAGCTTAGAAATATTGGAACAATAATCAAAAACGAAGTAGAGAAAAAAATCTATCAGACATGAAATACAATCATTATCATGAAGAAACACTAAATAAATATATTTGAGTCGTTTTGACAAACATGGAAGCAAATATTTAATAATGTTAAATTCTTTTATATTGGTACCGGTCTCGTGTTCGTGCTGTAAAGAATTCTAATAGTCAGCATATTCATTATTGATTATATTTATCAAATCTTAAAAAATAAATATGGCTTTGTGATATTCATCATTTTACATCAGATCCAGCTTGAAATACTTCACCAAAAGAATTTTTCTATGCCTATATATCATACACTTCTGGAAAGTTACTGAATTGAACACTGATCATTTGCCATTATCCTTAGTATTTAGTAGTAACAAATTCCATTTTCGATGCGCTCTAATTTGATATAAATTTTGTTGATGAGGGTATTCGAAATCACAGCGTTACCACCAGGAGAAACGTTTTTACGCATTCTCTAGATAATATTATTAGAAGTTTTTTCTCTCAAACAAAAACTACCAGTTCCATAATAGACTTGCGCAAAGTTTGTTTTCTTACCTTAGCCAAATATGCTCCTTCCACTACCTGTCCGCTGAATGAACTAGAATCTATCAGATCGACCAATAATGTGTGCAATTGTCTTACTAAACGATCATACAATAATTTATCAAATTCGTGTGGTTTAATGTCGATCAGATGAAGATGTCGGAGCAATGTTATTTGTTGATTTTTTAGAGATGATGAAACAAGTGACCATCCACCAATAAAATTATTTAATCTAATACGTAATGAGAGAACACGACGTCCTACCAATTTTAAGACATTTTGACAAAAATCCTTGAACATCGTTAATGACATCGTACTATCATCAATATGAATGTGCCACAAATATTGATATATAAGGATTGTTGAAAAACGTTTATTCAATGAAAAAAATGACTGAAGAATATTAACAGGAGATAAATAACCAAAAATTTCAAAAAGAACATCATCAGGTAAACACTCAAAATTGGTTACCATCATTCTTTTCATCTGTCTTATTTATTGATATTCAGTTATATATATATATATATTCGCCTGTTTTCTTTGCCGAACATTGTTTTATTTTTCATATTCTATTATTTATGCCAGTCAATCTCAGCGACAGAAAGAAAAAAAAGCTCAATGATGTTATTAGCTGTCCAATAGATGCTCAGACGACAATACAACATCATTGTTTCATTCCTCCGTTGAATAAAGCGCACACCCAAATATTACGGATGTGGGTGTTTGAAGGAACAATACCCACACCCACATCCACACCCACCCACACCCTACCCACCCACACCCATCCCACACCCATCCCACACCCCACACCCACCCTTCATAACAAATAAAATATCTTTTCATGACTTTTTCACGTCATTATTCTCTGCCTACGCTTATACATATACTGTTATTTGTCTTTTTCTCAAGTATAAAAGAAGCCACGATGTATTAACTTTTATTCTTAATCATTTAATACTCTTTTATATATTTCTCTTGATTTTAGATATCGAAAAAAGCCGAAATTTATCGCAATAAAATAAAAGTTTTATGTTTTTGATGAAATCTGTTAATATCCATTCATTCGGTCTTTTTAATACATATTCGATTTCCGCATGCATAATATTTGAGAACAGCACACCTAGGCGCGCTCTTTTACGGTACATGAATAATAATCACTGATGCTCACAATGTGTAAATTTATTCTATTTAAAAATTAAGATATATTCAGCTAATAATGCACACATAACAATATTTCAAATACATAAGACATGCTGCCTAGTTATAGTTTACGACAAAAATTTAAGCCAGATTAGTTTTTTAATATGTTTTTTTGTATTAAGAGGTGCCGATCAGCATTAATTGGTGATATAGATAGTACGAGAAGGGTGTGGGTGCGAGAACGAACCACAAGAAGAATTACATCTAGACCCACACCCCACACGCCACAGCCACACCCTCAAGCTAAAGTTTCTTTTAGAATGACAGCGCCGAAGAGTGAAAGAGACCAATAAAATAGTAATGCTGTAAACGAAGCTATACATGGACTGGTGTTTCCTCTTACAAAAGTGGCTGAATTTTGGAGAGAGAAAAAGTTCAAAAATGGACCCGAGCGGAATCGAACCGCTGATCTCTTGCTTGCAAG